>CM040126.1:255615324-255837053 GCA_022559845.1 Amorphophallus konjac | reverse complement strand
AAGGCTAGTGTGTGGTAATGAGTCCAAATTCCTAATCCTTAGTTGACTCTATGAAAGATGCTCTGGGAATGAGACATGGATATTTTAAACTCTTGTTGGTCCTAAAATTTTTAATTATTTACATTGCTAAGGGACTAGCAATGAGTAAGTTGGGGGGTGTGATAAGTGTGTATTTTTACATATTAATTCATGTTATACACATTTGTTATGAGCTTTAATAATAATAAATATGCACGTATCACACTTACTTTTAAGTTAGAATCAAATGTTTAATTTTTTAGAATTAAATAATTTTTAATAACGATATGTACTTATTTATGCAGGCACTCGGTACGAGGGAAGCGACAAGAAACAAATATAAAAAAAGGGAAAATAAAAAAAATTAATATGTGCCAAAAGCCAATGGACTTGTTCAAAAAGAAAAGAAAAAAAAGAAAAAAATAATAAATTTATTTGATATTTTTAAGGGCTTTTATAAGATATATTTACATAATATATATATATATATCGTGTGTGTGTGTGTGTGTTGTTTTGCTGGAAGGCGCGCCCGCGCCTTCGCGGCGGGCACGGGCGACGAGGGGAGAAGGAGGCGCGGTCAACGCGCCTCACACGTGGTCAACCAGAGGGGGGCGCGCGCACGCGGGCGGCGCACGCGCCCACGCGGGGTGGCGCACCGGCAGAGGAGAGAGAGGGAGAGCGGCGGCGGCACACGGGGGTTGCACGCGGCCGGGAGTAGAGAGAAAGAGAGAGAAAGGAAGAGAAAGTAGGCTAGAAAAAATAGAAAAAAATCAGAAAAAATTGTAAAAGTGTGCAACACATGTTGGCACATAATTCTGAGTCAAAAATGACAGCAATAGGTTGTGTTTTTCAACAAAAGAGGCAAGAAATGTTAAAGTGTTCACATGGGGAATGAGGATGTGTTAACCCTATAAAAGGGGCTTCTATTGTGGCTGAAGGGAGTTGCTAAGAGTTGTAAGGGGTTGCTTTGAGTTTTTGAAGTTCATTCTTGTTGGCCTTAGTAGAGCTACATAGGAGAGTTAGAGGGTGTTACTTTGAGAGCTTTTGATGTAAACTTTGTAAGTTGATGTTGTTATAATGAATGTTTTGTTTAAGCATTTAGTCCTTTCTTAGTCTCATTACTTATTGTTCTGATCTCCATTTCATTTTCCTGTCTTCACGAAAGTTGTTCTTCTTTACGTGTTCTAAAATATCCCTTTCTATCATTTCCCTTAATTCCTTCTAGTTTGAAAGTTATTTCTCATTTTTCTAAGTTCTGTTCTATGTGATTACTGTTCATCTCAGGTGATACCTTCTTGTATTATTCTGTTTTGAAGCATTTCCAATCCTCTTTTCACTCTGAGTTCTTCATAAAAGTTGTTCTTATTTTATAGATCTAAATTTTGTTCGTCTATCACTTCTTCTAATTCTTCTTCATTTATGAGTTATACTTAACTTTTCACTATTCTACTTTCTGCCATTTTACTGTTCATCCGCACCGATAGATCTTGATTTTTCACATTTTTCACTGTCTTCCTATCGTTTTCTATCTCTGTGGTCTTCATCACACTTCTTTCTATTTTCATTCTCTACAACTTTCATTTTTTCCACTTCTTCTAATTCCCTCTAGATTTTAAGTTATTCTATTCCTTCCAACCCCCTATTTTCAATATAATTATGTTGTGTTTTCAACTTGTCTTTGTTTCTATTTCTATCCATCTCCATCTCTTCACAATTTCTTCACACAACCCAAGGCGGTTAGTCATCTTTCAGTCATCTCACGGTGTCGACTTCCAAGGCGGAGTGATCTTCATCCAAGGCTCCGCGAGGAAACGGCGGTGTTCTTCATCCATTGGCTAAAATTTCCTTCACTTTTCTCTTCTTATTCAAAGTTGCACTTTAATTTCCTTTAGTGTTAATCGCACTCAAAAGACAAAAATTAGTTTTCAAAATATAAGGATATTTTCCAACTTGATCTATAAAGATTTTTCTCCTCGTGGGATCGACCCGTATTTACCACTGTACTCGTATTTCCAAAATCATTTAAGTGAGTGAGTGCGGTTTTATCAATTTTGAAATTTATGTGGCACGGCATTTTTAAACGACGGGTGTCGAGCGCATCACATGTAGATAACAAGTCAAGTCATGTGAATTGGCTATTATAAAATCAAGCAAGTAAATACCCATTCCGGGACACGCAAGTCATGTCAAGTCAAGTCAAGCACGAGTCGTGGAATGTCAAAATCTAGCAAGTCATGCACTTCGGTGCAATGCCACACCGTGATCAATCAACTCCCATCGACACAAGTACTTTCGGGTGCTCCTCCCAGGACCAGATCGGGCCCTATATGCACAAGCATTGAGTCCTGTATGTTTTAGACATCCACTATAGTTATAGCCAATATAGAGTTCCAAAGGAATAAACCATTATACGATGATAAGGTAGATTTTCACTAATGAAGGAGTTCAAGGGCAGAACTTGAACAAGTACGACACATCGTTAAATCACATGAAAAACCAAGATAGATCATGAAACTGGGTAATTGGCGCCCACTCCGATTCCATCAATTACATAAATAGCACCCACTGTCTGGTCGATAATTATGTGAACAGAACAAGCACGAAGAATTTTGCACCCGTTAACATGGTCGCTCATTCAAAAATTGGCGACACCTTTCAAGTCGCTGGTTCAGTAAATAACGACGACTGTTTGGTCGCTAATTCAATTAGAGCCCTGATGGTTGTCGATATTTCAAGATAGGAGGCAGAACATCTCATAAAGGCCACAAACAGCACTCTATGAGGGCTAGACCACTATGTTTCTTCAGAGTGACATGGCTAAAAGGGGTTCCAGGGTTTTGAGGGTACAACCAACTCGGCTGCCTTGAGAGAATCCAAGGACAGCGGAGATTTACGGAGATCTCAATGACGAAAGTACCAGTCTAAAGGAAGGAATATCCCGTGGAGGGTCCAATCATCACCAAGAGTTAAGTGTGTAACTGATAGAAATAAAACAGGGACTCCATCTACGGATATGAGACGAGAGTGCCAAGTAAACCTACGATATGGGTCTGAAAACGTGATCAAATCAATTAAAATAGAAATTAGTGGCTACTTAGGTTGGCGCTAAATCAATATTGTGCGACTACTCAATATGTCGCTAAATCATTATTTAATCAAAATTTTATAATTATCTCAAGAATGGGCGACCTTCCATGAAGGCGCTCAATCAGTAAATAGCTGCCAAAGGACAGTCGCTAGTTCATGTATTTTTTGACTAATTTTTCCTTTTCTGTAAATATTTTATATTCCATAGGAATAGGCGACTCAATGCCGAGGCACTCAATGTTGAAATAGCGGCCAAGTGATGGTCGCAATTTGATATTTACTGATAATTTTCTTTTACAAAAATGTCATAAATTGTTTAAGAATGGGGGACCTTTTAAAAAGGCGCCAGAACTCTAAATAGCGGCCATGGGCTGGTCGCTCATTCATTATTTCCAGGATTAATTCATTTTTAAATATTTAATAAGAATAAGTGGCTCTGTGAGGAGGCGCAATATCTTGAATGGGCGGCTGTTCAAATAGGCGCTCATTCGTTTATGGGTACATGTTATAAGACATCAGGCAGATATGTTTGTGGACACTAAACACTATTTATTTCTTTCAAAATGCTATGAACAGTAGCATAACGAGGTGTACATGAAAATTCTGGAAACTAAAGACATGGATAGCTAGAGAAAAGTATGGAGGTTCCAGAAACATGCTCATGCATGAATTTTAACGCTAGGTTTCATAGATATTAAATTTTATGCATGTGGTATTTATTAAATACACTAAAAGAATTAGCGACTGGGCTAAGGTCGCTCATTAAACTGTGCCCTAGCCACTGTCGCAATTTCAGGAAATTTGCGGCTGCTCGCGTGGGCGTTCATTCAATAAGCGCCCTTTACCAGGTTGCTATTTATAGAAACTCAGTCAAACTTCATAAAACTCAAACAGAAGCCATGGAATCAATGCTATACAACCTATATTCATGAATTTACTACATGTTGGGTTTCATTTATTGAGAACACCTATCTCTTGGCTTGGTTTGGACGAAGGTAACAGAGAGATATAAATAATAAGAACAACTGCAGCAGTAGATGGCAAATGTAAGAAGAAGGAAGAAGCAGCAGCAACAACAACTGCAACTCTCGAACAGCAGGGGAAGAAGACAGTAGCATAGAAATAATGATGACGACGTCAACGTAGGACAACAAACTGAGTAGCAGCAGTAGTAGCAAGTACGTAGCAGAAGGAAGAACAAAGCTTTCTCCATCACGTACAATGACGAAGACGGTGCACTACGGCGACGTCGAGAATCAAAATGAGCAATAGCAACAAACCTCGAATTCATTCGACGGAGGCTTTATTTATAGGATCTGGGGTTTAGAATCCTATTGGGAATTAAGTTCCCACATAACAATCCTAATGATTTTAAACTTTCCCATTCAAACCCTTTACTACTATATCCGCAGCCGCGCTCCTATTTGGGGTTTTAACCCTGAAGCCATGCAGTGTTCGAACGTGATAAGTCCTGTGTGCCCTTGAATTCACCCATATTATATATACATATATATATATATCCCATCTTTTCCTAAAACGTGGAGTGGCCATGGGCCTTCTTTTGCTATTAAAGCCCACATATATATATATATATATATGGGTTAATGCTCTTTTTGTTCTTCGGCTAAACTTCACCTTCGTGAGGCCCATTGTGCAATCAAGGCTTCATCTTAATGTGTGAAGGTTGAGGTGGTGCGGACACCAGAGCCAGAGATCGGCTTGACTCCCGTCGGTACTGGACAAGCAGCATGACTCGGGCGACGCCGATATCCTTGTGGCTGGGGGACAGTCTGGAGTCCCCACTTGAGTTTTCATATTTTTAGTATGTATTTGGTGTGTATTTATATTTTGGGTTTAATTTCAATGGGAGAATATTGATCAAGTATTTGTATTTTTGGGTTTAATTTGGGTCAATGGGAGAATATTGTCCCAAGTTGCCATCCTTGACCAAGAGAGGGGGGCACCCCCTCCTTTGTCCCCATATTGTGAATTTAATATTCCCATCCCCATTACACCCTTTTTTCTCCCTTGACCAAGGGGTAATTAAGGTCATTGTATTAGGTCTAAGATTTCCATATAAAACCTCTCTTGTAATAATTTTAGGAGAATTAATGCAAAAAAAATCAGAATGTGTGCCAAGGAGCCTTGGGCGTCCTCCCCTCTCTCCTTCTTCTCCCTTGCAGCTGAGAAAGCTGTAGATCAAGGGTGTGAAACCCTAATCTTTGGGGGTGATTCCCACCTTTACCACCTCTTCTGGGTGTGACTCTCATCGACCGCCGCCGCTGCCTCCATTCGTGCCGCCATCGAGCCGCCACGGACCTTTCTCCGGCTTGTTGTTCAGATCTGCGACCTACAAAACAGAAGGTGAAAGAGGAGGTTGGATCTCCATATCCGACTTTGATCGCGATGAAATTTTTCTTGT
The DNA here is from genome assembly GCA_022559845.1 of Amorphophallus konjac. Taxonomy (NCBI): domain Eukaryota; kingdom Viridiplantae; phylum Streptophyta; class Magnoliopsida; order Alismatales; family Araceae; genus Amorphophallus; species Amorphophallus konjac. The sequence goes on along the minus strand of CM040126.1, from coordinate 255,831,526 downwards.
TGGTTCCCCCTATCATCCCTCACTCCCAGATTATTTTTCATGTCAATCAGCCACCGTTTGAGCCCCTTCCCACTGCCATCTTTCTTTCCCTCACAGTCTTCCTATGTTCAAATCTGTGAGATAGTAGTCTGAAGATCTATTTTTCCCACCCCCAAACCACATCAGAAAATTACAAAAATATTTGTACGTGATCCTCACTTCCCCCCCTCTCACCCATAAAATTCCCAAGATCTAGATCCACCGTTTACCCTTCGGTCAAACCCCTTTCTCAGACAGATCACAATCTGTCCTATCTGTTCTGTAATCCAAGCCAGAAAAGTTACAGGAGCAGAGAGTTTTTCATTTCCAATCCTACTACTAGATGGTTGTGGAAATAATATATGTCGTATCTCTTCCAGTCTACTTTCCAATAGTGCCAATTTTGTTCCGATCCGCCTCCGGATCTGAGCACAACAATTATTTTAGCCGGGTCGCGTAGATCTATCCAGCCACAGGGCTGCGGGACAGGTCTGGGATCTAAAATCCCCGTCGGTCCTTCGGCTCCAATTCAGCGACAGTCGACTTCAGGGATCGAAGAGGGACCTCCCACCATCGTCTTAGCCAATCGCCTCGACCAGAAGTTGACCCGAAGCCGTCGTTCCACATGCCAAACGCGCTTGCTGTCCAGCAGGTCTGAACCGAGCAAATCCATACTAGCAGCCCGTCTCCGCCCGAGAGCCCCTCTGACTTGCCGCCCGTCAACCCAAGATCGGTGCTCATGGTTTACTGTTCTATCCCTTTACCTCCTTGCATAGAGTGAGCCGTAAATTCAAGGCTATAATTATTAATAGTTACTGTACCGAGAGTTACGAATCTTGGCCGAGGTTATCTTCTCCACGCCTAGAGCGTGGAGGTATCGTTCTCTATCTCTCTCGGCATTTGCTTATTTCGTATATGCTTGTATGCCGCTGCTTGAGTGATTCGATTGTAGCTCGTTATCATTTTTTTGATCACCGTTGTGAGAGAAAGAGCGTGACCCATCCCATGATTCGACCAGAGCACGTGAGAAGAGCCGAATACCCTTGACTCTATGCCAGTTTCTCAACCGCGCACATCCCCGTGTTTCCCTCGCAAGGGATGACTCGTGAGCGTGCATTTCTATTAAAAGGCATATACCTTTAGGAGCTCTTGGTGTCGCATCTAGTTAGCTTTATTATTCGTGTTATTGCTGGTTGCATCGTCCAAATAGTCGTGTCGTCGCCTAGAGTCTCAGGTTCGCATCAAATTGGTCTCGTCATCCCTCGTCATCCCGCATCAGTTTGGTATCAGAGCTAAGTTGAGTCTAGGGTAGTTTTATCTTAGGTGTGCATTTCATTCCGACACCCGGTATATCAAAAGGTGTTCCCGGAACGATAGGTTACACCTATTGGGAAGGTAGCACACTTGCATGAGTTTGATCTTCGGATCACATCTCCGCCACGTACTGGATATTGGTTGAGTCTAGGTTCCTCATTTTGCATTAGTTCGTGTACCCCAATCTCTGTGTCATTGCTTGTTTCAGTTGTCTGCATGTCCAGCTACCCGCCAGCCCCATGGCTGTTCCCAGAGACCATGTGTCAGATTGGTCATCCCAGGTGGCCCAATTCGTGACTCTTATGGCCCGACCCCTGGGTCTCGCCCCTACCATTCAACCACCAGTTGACCCGATCCCTATGCCGACGACCGAGTCGTTCCAGTGCCCTATCATGTCCACTGCCATTCTACCTAATGGGTCACTTGCGGAGATCAACTTCATCAGTAGGGCGTCGTCTAATTGTGTCTCACATGACATTATCGAGTCTCTCTCGAAGACTGGGGAGATCGTTCCCAGCGGTGGCTTAGCTTTTATAGAGTTCCAACGGTGGTTCGGCCCCATCCTGTATCACAATAGAGCATGGTGCAAGATCGGCACACTTGCTGGTCCATGCATCATTTTAGGGCAAACTTAGTTGGAAGAGAGGAGGGCGACCATCGACCCGGACAGGAGAACCTACACCTTACACCCACCTCACCTACCAGACGAGTTCGTCTTCCATGACGGCGTTCAACCTACCACCTCCATGTCGCCAGCCACCTGCCCCCAGCGATCAGCTCCGCCTCTGGGCTCACGCCCGTCGCCTCTCCCGGAGCCCGCCCATGTGGCCCCCTATAGTGGGATTAGCCAACTCCCCGACCAGTGTCCTTCGCATTCCCCTACCTTAGAGGACAACCATTCGGAGGATGCCCCACTCGGACTTATTCTAGTGAGTTATGAGGCTGACCAAGAGTTGGCCGAGGAGTACTTCACTGAGGTTGAGGGGTTAGAGAGCGATCCCACAGAGCGCCTAGACCGCCTGGGTCTGTCAGTCATCCCAGCCCCACCGGACGACCCCATACTGTCACACATGCCATATTCCCTAGACGGCCCTGACCAGCCTGCCACCTCTCTTTTGCTAGTCACTCCCGAGCAGCAGTCAACCGTCCCTCTTTTACCCGTCTCTCCTACGGTAGCACAGCCGCTACCACTGTCGACACCCTATGTTGACGTGGTATGGTTTGATTTCTACCATGCATACGAGAGACAGTATCCGGACTTCATTTTTTTCGTGCTTCACACCAAACATCTGGATTACTTTCCCATCACCCGCCTCCTGATCCTCCCGCACTTCCATACCCGAGGACGAGTCTTCTGGAACTGGAGACGGTTGACGAGGGTTGAGACTCATGGCATCAAGTTGTGGGTCAGCTTATCTTTATACTTGGTGTATGTAGACGTGTCCATCAGTCTCACTGAGTCTTCCTTAGTGCGTCCCTTGTGTTCGTCGTCAATCATAGGAAGTCGTTAGGTTGTATCTCTTCGTCTGTCCTCATTCTAGAGTCTATAAGTTTGTTTTGCTTTATTTATACAGTTTGTTTGTTGAGCATATAGGAGTTGCATAGTCATCATCAAATGACAGCAATGCATGATGCAATGAGTTGCTTTATGCTTACGGCACCACCGTGAGTTCCGAGAGGATGAATATGTCATGATCAGGGTCGAACCTGAACGGTTTCCCTCTAGAACCGTGTAGAAAATTGTAAGCTCGTAGTGCCGGTCCCTTTCGAGTGTGAGGCAAGTCGGGTCTAATGTGTACGTTGTAAACTTGCCAGAAGAATATGGAATTAGCTCTACCATCAACATCTCAGATCTAGTTGCCTATAGGGACCCAGTGGTGATTCCCAGTGAGCTTTTAAGACGTCTCCTCCCCTTGAGAGTGACCCCGCCCCTGAGTGTCCACTGATAGGATGCTATGCCCGGATATAGAGGGGGGTGAATGTATCCCCTTCAGAAATAATGCCCAAATTAAAACACAGATGCTAGATGCAATCACAGAATAAAACTAATTCAATTACACTCATGAGCAAACACATGGAGCGCGCCTAAGCAATCATCTAGCGGAAGCAAACACACAGACAAACCACTGCTCAAGATATTTTTTAGGTGGTTCGGTCACCAAGACCTACGTCCACCCCTCACTCCCAATCGGAGTAAGGCTTCCACTAGCACAAGCTAGAAAGCAGACTTAGTCTGCAAACAAGTTGCTGCCACACAGCTTGACCAGGGGAACAACCTCCCCTCTTCCTCACAACCGGAGGGACACCCCAAGTGACTCCCAGCCACTTGGAAACCAGAGACACACAGTCTCTCTTCCTCCAGACCAGGAGGGAACACACCAGTGACTCCCCGCCACCAGCAAACCAGAGGTCGCAGACCTCTCTTCCTCCAGACCAGGAGGGACCCCTGGACTTGCAACCCACAAGCCCAGAACCGGAGATCAGATCTCCCTTCTCTTGAGTCCATAGGAAGAACCCGACCTCACTACTGAGAATCGGAAGAACAATAGTAGCCTAAGTAACAAAAGGAAAAATAATAAAACATAAAAAGCACAGCGACAAAAGCTGGAAATGAAACACAAGAAATATAGCTCTCAATCAGCATAGTCGTTCTGGATTTGATCCACGAACAGACTGAACAGATCTTCAATAGAACTCCTCTCCTCTCTTCCTTTCTTCCTCTTCTTTCTTCTTCTCAGCTCACGCAATCTTTCTCTTCTCTGCTCTCCTTTTCACTCACACTGTCTTTCTCTTTTCTTTCAATCCTCACGAGCTCTCTCTTTCTCTTTTTCTTTTGCTGCTCTCACTCTCTATCTTCACTCTTCTTCTTCTTCTTTCTTCTTCTTCTGCTTCTTTTCACACAGTCTCGATCAGCCCTCTTCTATTCTTGTTATTTCTTCAGTGGACGAAGGCTTCTATTTATATCAGCTTCAGCAGGTGCTAGGGCGTGTGTCCTTCAGGTTCCCACCCAGAGAGCACATCGGATCACGTGCCAGGAATCATCCTCGGTTCACGCGCCCAGTCATTAACCTGAGTCATCTGCAGATAGAGACAACATGAAATGAAACGAATTAGTTAGTTCAGGTTTATAACAATGAGTGTATATACTTTAGAACAGCAAATGAGTAAGTGTGTACACTGGGGGAGTGTATAGACTTGTGAGTCTTCATGCGACCTCAGTGTATAGACTAGCTGAAGAATGCATTAGCACAACAGGGGGAATGTGTGGACTTCTGTGAAATGTATAAAGCCATCGAGTGTATAGACTTAGAGATGTCAATTAGGCAAGTGTGTACAACGTGAGAGAGTGTATATACTTGTTGTGAAGAACAGCAATGTGTAGACTTGCGAAGCATAACTGTATGCAGTGTATAGACTTCATGAATCAGAGCTGAAGCAGTGTATAGAGTTGCTGAAGTGCAATGCAATGTGCAGACATTGTTCAAAGTATCGACTTTACAATGCAAACAGCAATGTATAGACATTTCAATCGACAGGCAGACAATGTACAGATTTGTACATGCTTCAGGACTAAGTATGGACTTGAATGAGCGAGCATGCAATGTATAGACTTGCTCAGCCTGAAGCAATGTGTAGACTTCAGCTCAAAGCCAATGTATAGACTTCAAAGTATGCAATTTATAGACTCTGAAGAACAGCAGCCAGTGTATGGACTTAGGCAGGCTTCAACTCAATGAAAGCACGATGTACAGACTTGAATTCAAGTGATGCACAGTGTACAGACTTCATATGTGAAGCAGCCGCTATACAGACTTAAGGAATATGAAGACTTGACAGACAACTGACGATGTATGGACTTCAAGTGTGAAGACGTTGTGAATGCAAATGCAATGTACAGACTTCACATATGCATGAGACTCTAGGAGAGATGGGCGCTGTATAGACTTCACCAGACTTCACTCGATGTACAGACAATTTCATCAGTTGAAGAGGCAACAATATAAAACACTGAGATAATGTCAGTGCGTCGACTCCACGCTATTGCAGCGTCAACTCACCGGAATAAAAAGTAGAGACATTCAATGTATGGACTTGCCAAAAGAAACTCTGTACATACTAGATCAAAGCAAAGCAGTTGACTGTATGGACTTCCAGTGTGTAGACATGCCAAAGACAACTGCTCGATGTACAGACTTGAACAAGGTAAAGTCTGTACAGACTTGGAAGTTCACAGTGTGTAGTCTTTGGCACAAGAAACGACTGTACAGACTTTAGCTCAACAGCGATGTATAGAGTTTTGAAAGCTTGAACGACGAAGCATGTTGTACAGACTTTGAGCATTGTATAGACTTTGCGAAGCACATGCCTTGGCTGTACAGACTTCAGACTTGAACGTGTGTGCTGTGAACGGTGTATACACTTGGAGGCCCTTGAAGGGTGTACACACTTGAAGAACCGAAGCCAATGTAGAGACTTGACGAATGGCTCAGCAATGTATAGACTTGTTAGTCTGGAGGGTCGACGCATCAAAGAAATGGGTCGACCCTTGATGCATGGATGTATGGACCTGGAAGATGAAGGGCGATGTGTAGACTTTAGGGTTCAACTGGGTGTACAGACTTGGAAGATGGAAGGCGATGTGTAGACTCTGAAATGAACAGGAGAATGTATAGACTTGACCCCTTGAAAGGATGTATAGACTTTAGATGCAAGCTTCAGTGTCATTGTATGGACTTGAAAAGCGAAGGGGGCGTCGACCCATCAGAAGGGGGGCGTCGACCCATCACTGTTCAGACTATGCAGACAGTGTGTAGACATGATCAAGAAATGCATATGCCAATGTACACACTTGAAAAACCGATGTGAAGACTATGCATGAGACGGTGAGCCATGTACAGACTTTGAAGCTTAACAGAGACACAGGATGTACAGACTTCATGAAATGCATGCTATTCATTGTACATACTTTGAATTCATGCAAGCTGATGTATAGACTTCAGTTGAAGCCAACCGAAGAGTGTATAGACTACACTTATCTGGGGAGTCGACCCATCTAGAAAGGGGGGTCGACCCACACTAAGTTGACTGTGATGATGCAAGGATGTTTAGCCTGAACAGAATTCAAGAAGCAGAATAAAACAACTGATGTATATGCATGTGAATACTTTATACAGCAGATAACATGATTGAACATCAAATGCAATGCTTTATGATCTGATAAACTAACTAAACAGCAATGCAATGCTTTGATAAACAGACTGCACATCAGAATGACTGAACATATAAAGATGACTTACACATCAGGATAACTCACAATGATTAACTCACAACATAAACCAATCATCAAATGATTAACTCACATCAAGGCCAATCATCAAAACCACATGGGCACAACAATCTCCCCCTTTTTGATGATGGCAACACTACACTGTGAGTAATTCTGATGACACAAACTATTCTCCCCCTTTGACTTCATCAAAAAGAAAATAGTTTGAGAGGTTAAAGCATGTTTAAAATACAGTCAATTTCTCCTCCTTGCAATAAACAAGATGAACCATGGAGAGGTATGAATGCAGAAATGCAGATGCAACTACAAGTGCAATACCTCCCCCTAAATATATGAATGCAAAGACACAATTGTTACCAATTGAGATGAACATGATTCAATATTACAAGGAAGCTCCCCCTGAGTAGATGCCAATTGATATGCGTCTGTTGCATTTCTCCCAATTGATATGGGTGAGAGGGAGACCACAGTGGAATTCAAGGACAGTGAGCAAAAGAGTTTCAAATAACAGATTTTCAAAGAGGCTCCAAGCAGAAGAAGTTCAACAAGATTTTCAAGGAGATATCAATCTCATAAATCCAAAACATAATTTTTCAAAGTCTTCCATTATAAGGGCTTATGAATGAAGTTTATTGATCAGCATGGTTTAAACATGATGTATGCAGAGTTTATCAATAAAATTCTGTATTGATATCTAAAACCATGGTTTAATAAAAATGAACCAAGCCCTCATTTTTATCTTGATTAACCTCCCTTTCTCTTACACAATTAAATTTATTGACTTCAATCGGGATTACATGCACTAGAATTGAGATCAAGCATTTATGAAATCATGTGAATTTGTCTAGGGTTGTAGCAATTTGATTTTAGCATCAATATTCAGACATTTCAATTTGTTCAACAATTTTCATGCTACAAATTTTACGAGCACTCTAGTTCAGTGCACACCTTGTAACTAGAGGATATACCTTGATCAGAGGCCAATATCCCTAAGCACTTAGTGTGACTCACCGTCATGCTTTATATAAACAGAGGTAGCATTTACACATCATGACACACTTCAAATCATTTCTTGATGAGTGAGTTGTATTTCTCAGTGTGCATGCCATTGCTCTGCCTGATTAACATTCATCTTAAGCAGAGTTAACTATGGCACCTCATGACACAGTCTTTTGGACATGTGTTTCTCAGTGACTAAAGTCATTGCTCTGACAGATATTACCCTTTAGACATTTCAGAGAAATTCATTTACTTCAAAACAATACTAACTTCATGTACTTAATCAATTAAAGCCATATATTCAATAGTGCAGATTTCAGAAGTTTTTACAAGACACATCATGAAACAATTGATTAAAGTTTATTAAACATGATTCAGATATTTTTTAAGAAATTTTAAAGTCAACCTCAATGAATACATTAAACTTAAACTAGTTGAGTTATTTCAGTCATTCATAAAATCGTATAATAGAAGATTCCTAGTTCAAAAGTTTTCAGATTTATGATTGAGATAGTCCCATTGAAATCTTCATGAGAGATTGATAGAATTCAGAAATCAAATGATAGAGGAGATTTTGAAACCCATTGTTTTCAAATTATGATCAAGGTTTGTCAACAAAGTCAATAAGAAAGGATATGCAATGAATTCTCACAAGAGTATGCATTTGACAACCTACATGCAATGCATTGACTCCCCCTGACAATATGCATTCAGTCACTCTTTTTGGTATTTTACATTGAAATGCAATGCAATTAACTCCATGTATGCAAAGACATGCAAAGACTCAACATTGAATGCTATGCAAAGACATGCAATTAATTCCCCCTGAAAACATGCAATGTTTTGCACTGAAGACTGAACATATGACAATGTGACTTATGCTCAATCAGACTGCCCTATTAAGCAAAGTGACCCATGGTACCAGGCGGAGCACTTGGTCTAAAAGACCACCTCACACATAGCAAGAACCTCCAGACAGATTTCCCTGCCTTTTGGTAGCTTACCATTTATATACCATAGAGGTCAATCATGATAATTCAACATGCAGTCCTATATGCAATCCAGATTTTCAGTGAGCTATGCAACAGACAAATTTCAAACCACATTCATATGCAGTTCAGATTTTTTTTTTCAAAAATTTCAGAATGCAATTTGTTTTCAGAGATTATGCATAACAATAATTATCAAACAATTACAATTGGCATATGTATGCATCAGATGCAGATAACCCTTTTTAATCTGATATTTGCACATAACACTCAGCAAGTGTATGATCAGAAAATGATGCAAATGGCAGATGATGAATGAAAATGCAAAAACAGATTTAACTTGCTATGCATTAAAACTAAAAACAAGAAGAGCAAGAAGTTTACCTGAATAGTTCAGGAAGGGGTTTTCATTCTTGAGTGCCTTGGATTAATCCCCTCTATATTAATCAGCTTCCAAGGCACACCTGCAAGTTAGCAACCTATTTTGCACAAATAGGCACCCAAGATGTCTTGGGTCCTAAATTGACAATATCACTCCTAGCAGGTTTTCTCAGTAACTTGATGATCATTAAATTTCATCAGAGGATGACCATCCATCAAATGTTCAGATTTGCCATAATGATGGCAAGAAGCAGCAGTTTTCATATCTGATGTATGCACATTCTTATGAATATGAATTTTATGTGCATTGGCATGGAAATTTCTGTTATTTGCATCACCAAAGTATTTTCCATAATCAAAACATTCAAAGTTTTTCTTTTTAAAACCAACTTTATTCTTTCTGAAAGCATTTGTATTTTCAGGGAATTTAAATCTTTCAGAGATGAAAATTTTCCCTTGAGCATGCCAACAGTCCTTGACTGTGTGGCCATGCTTTCCACAGTGCCAGCAATTGAGAGAATTCCTTCTATAAGAACCTGACCAGCATTCAGAGGCCCTGTGACCCCTTTTGTTGCAGTAAAAACAGATGAGGTGCTGGTTCTTTGAAACAGATTTGTTCATATTAAAAACATGCTGATTTGAAAAGTATTTTGTATGATTTGAACATGATTTTTCCTTACCACTTGCAAACCAGCAATGAGCAGTAGTGTGTCCTACTTTATCACAATTAGAACATGTGACATTCTTTTTCTGACCAGACACAGATTTTCTAGCATGCTTTTTGTCATCTTGTTTCATCACAAAACAGTTACTCATAAAGTGTCCATGCCTACCACAATAATGACAGGAGCCATTTGATTTCTTTAAAACATGGCATTTATCAGATGAGATTTTAGCATGCAGACTGTTCCTTTGAGTTTTTGATGTTTTATAATTTTCATTTTATTTTTCTGTTTTCTTAGCCTTGTACTGAGGTGGTGATGAAGTAGAAGGCTTTTCCTGCTCAGATGATTTAACGAAAATAGTTTTCAGCTTGTATCCATCAACCTTTTTCGACTTTTCAATTTATTTTTCAGTTCTCTAAACAGTAGACTGAGAAACATGTGGCTTCTGAGAAGTGTGAGAGGTAGAGCTAGGAACAAAGGATGTATAAATTTTATCTTCAAAATTCTTTTTATTTACAGGCTTATAGCCCAACCCCTCCTTCTGAAAATTGACTTTTACTCCCAGCAGTTTGTTCAAATTATCTTGCCCACTAACAAATTTAGACAAGGAGTTTTTTAAATCTTGAATTTCTTTTTCTTGAGAGGAAATGTGTAACTCATAACTGGCAATCTCTTGCTCACTGCAATTCATAGCTTCATTCAAAACTTTATTGGCTATTTTGTATTTTTCAATTTCTTGTTCCAGATTGCTCAGTTTTTCAGGGTCTTCAACACAAACACTTTTTCCTCTTTCTAAGGCTAGCAGTCTCTCAGACATAGTGGAGTTCAGCATTTTTAACTTCTCATTTTCTTCCTTAAGCTTATCATTTTGAACCAATTCATTTATTAGAAGCTGATCTTCTGAATTGACTTCATACTTTCTTCCAGCCTCAAGTTCCTTCAAACCTTTTTGCTGTTTTTCAAGATCTTTCTGTAATTCTATGTTTACAGATTTTATGGTATTCAATTTTTCAGCAACCAAACTCTTCTCTTGCTCAAGTTTCCCAATTTTTTCTTCATTATCTTTAACAGATTGTTTCAGAGAGTCATTTTCAGATTCTAGCCTACTTAGTTCAGACTTAACACATTCAAATTTTTCAGCAAATTCTTACTCTGAACAGAATCATTACAAGTTAGGCTAAGCTTCCTTTCAAGTTTAGAGATCTCTTTTACATGATCTTGATTCTCAATCTTCAGTATCGAAATTTGTTTTTTCAACATTTGAATATCAGACACAAAAGTATCATGAACATTTTTCAGTTCAGCACAATTTTTACATGGAGAATTGAAACTGTCTGACCTACTATTCTTCTTCAATTTTTTGTATTGTTTTCTTAACTGTTCATGAGATTCAAGCAATTCAGCATATGCATTTTCCCAGTCATCTAAAGTATAGTTCTCAAAGGGATTTACCTCATCATCATTATCATCTTCATTCTGATTGTTGTCTTGATCGCTGCCACTTTTATTACTTCTGTTGGCCATCATGCAGCTGTCCTCATCTCTCTTCTGAGTTCGCTTCAGCACATCCAGAATATCTTTAGCAGAGCTGCAATCTAAGAAACATGAATGAAAAGCTCTATCAGTAGCTGCCTTCATTAGATTTATAGCTATCTGATTTCTTCATGCATTGATTTATGAATGTCAGTCCATTTGGACTTTTTCTTTGGTAGTTCATGAGGACCGTGTGAAATCACTTTCCACAGGTCTGGATTAACAGATTTAGCATAATTTTTCAAACTAGCAAACCATACACTAAAATTGGAACCGTTGAAAACTGGTGGTTCACCCATGGAAACAAACAGATATAATGCAACAGGAATAATGATGCACCAAAAGCAAATAAGCACCTAAGACTGTAGGATTGGATCTGCAGGTCGCTGGACCTTCTATGTAGACACCGCTATGATACCAATTGATAGGATGCTATGCCCGGATACAGAGGGGGGTGAATGTATCCCCTTCAGAAATAATGCCCAAATTAAAACACAGATGCTAGACGCAATCACAGAATAAAACTAATTCAATTAAACTCATGAGAAAACACATGGAGCGCGCCCAAGCAATCATCTAGCGGAAGCAAACACACAGACAAACCACTGCTTAAGAGATTTTTTAGGTGGTTCGGTCACCAAGACCTACGTCCACCCCTCACTCCCAACCGGAGTGAGGCTTCCACTAGCACAAGCTAGAAAGCAGACTCAGTCTGCAAACAAGTTGCTGCCACACAGCTTGACCAGGGGAACAACCTCCCCTCTTCCTCCCAACCGGAGGGACACCCCAAGTGACTCCCAGCCACTTGGAAACCAGAGACACACAGTCTCTCTTCCTCCAGACCAGGAGGGAACACACCAGTGACTCCCCGTCACCAGCAAACCAGAGGTCGCAGACCTCTCTTCCTCCAGACTAGGAGGGACCCCTGGACTTGCAACCCACAAGCCCAGAACTGGAGATCAGATCTCCCTTCTCCTGAGTCCACAGGAGGAACCCGACCTCACTACTGAGAATCGGAAGAACAATAGTAGCTTGAGTAACAAAAGGAAAAATAAGAAAACATAAAAAGCACAGCGACAAAAGCTGGAAATGAAACACAAGAAATATAGCTCTCAATGAGCATAGTCGTTCTGGATTTGATCCACGAACAGACTGAACAGATCTTCAATAGAACTCTCCTCTCCTCTCTTCCTTTCTTCCTCTTCTTTCTTCTTCTCAGCTCACGCAATCTTTCTCTTCTCTGCTCTCCTTTTCACTCTCACTGTCTTTCTCTTTTCTTTCAATCCTCACGAGCTCTCTCTTTCTCTTTTTCTTCTGCTGCTCTCACTCTCTATCTTCACTCTTCTTCTTCTTCTTTCTTCTTCTTCTGCTTCTCTTCACACAGTCTCGATCAGCCCTCTTCTATTCTTTTTATTTCTTCAGTGGATGAAGGCTTCTATTTATATCAGCTTCAGTAGGTGCTAGGGCGTGTGTCTTTCAGGTTCCCGCCCAGAGAGCACCTCGATCACGTGCCAGGAATCATCCTCGGTTCACGCGCCCAGTCATTAACCTGAGTCATCTGCAGACAGAGACAAGACGAAATGAAACGAATTAGTTAGTTCAGGTTTATAACAACGAGTGTATATACTTTAGAATAGCGAATGAGTAAGTGTGTACACTAGGGGAGTGTATAGACTTATGAGTCTTCATGCGACCTCAGTGTATAGACTAGCTGAAGAATGCATTAGCACAACAGGGGGAATGTGTGGACTTCTATGAAATGTATAAAGCCATCGAGTGTATAGACATAGAGATGTCAATTAGGCAAGTGTGTACAACGTGAGAGAGTGTATATACTTGTTGTGAAGAACAGCAATGTGTAGACTTGCGAAGCATAAATGTATGCAGTGTATAGACTTCATGAATCAGAGCTGAAGCAGTGTATAGAGTTGCTGAAGTGTAATGCAATGTGCAGACATTCTTCAAAGTATGGACTTTACAATGCAAACAGCAATGTATAGACATTTCAATCGACAGGCAGACAATGTACAGACTTGTACATGCTTCAGGACTAAGTATGGACTTGAATGAGCGAGCATGCAATGTATAGACTTGCTCAGCCTAAAGCAATGTGTAGACTTCAGCTCAAAGCCAATGTATAGACTTCAAAGTATGCAATTTACAGACTTGAATTCAACTCAATGAAAGCACGATGTACAGACTTGAATTCAAGTGATGCACAGTGTACAGACTTCATATGTGAAGCAGCCACTGTACAGACTTAAGGAATATGAAGACTTGACAGACAACTCACGATGTATGGACTTCAAGAGTGAAGATGTTGTGAATGCAAATGCAATGTACAGACTTCACATATGCATGAGACTCTAGGAGAGATGGGCGCTGTATAGACTTCACCAGACTTCACTCGATGTACATACAATTTCATCAGTTGAAGAGGCAACACTATAAAACACTGAGATAATGTCAGTGCGTCGACTCCACGCTATTGCAGCGTCAACTCATCAGAATAAAAAGCAGAGACATTCAATGTATGGACTTGCCAACAAAAACTCTGTACATACTAGATCAAAGCAAAGTAGTTGACTGTATGGACTTCCAGTGTGTAGACATGCCAAAGACAACTGGTCGATGTACAGACTTGAACAAGGTAAAGTCTGTACAGACTTGGAAGTTCACAGTGTGTAGACTTTGGCACAAGAAATGGCTGTACAGACTTTAGCTCAATAGCGATGTATAGAGTTTTGAAAGCTTGAACGACGAAGCATGCTGTACAGACTTTGAGCGTTGTATAGACTTTGCGAAGCACATGCCTTGGCTGTACAGACTTCAGACTTGAACGTGTGTGCTGTGAACGATGTATACACTTGGAGGCCCTTGAAGGGTGTACACACTTGAAGAATCGAAGCCAATGTAGAGACTTGACGAATGGCTCAGCAATGTATAGACTTGGTAGTCTGGAGGGTCGACGTATCAAAGAAAGGGGTCGACCCTTGATGCATGGATGTATGGACTTGGAAGATACAGGGCGATGTGTAGACTTTGGGGTTCAACTGGGTGTACAGACTTGGAAGATGGAAGGAGATGTGTAGACTCTGAAATGAACGGGAGAATGTATAGACTTGACCCCTTGAAAGGATGTATAGACTTCAGATGCAAGCTTCAGTGTCGTTGTATGGACTTGAAAAGCAAAGGGGGTGTCGACCCATCAGAAGGGGGGCGTCGACCCATCACTGTTCAGACTATGCAGATAGTGTGTAGACATGATCAAGAAATGCATGTGCCAATGTACACACTTGAAAAACCGATGTGAAGACTATGCATGAGACGGTGAGCCATGTACAGACTTTGAAGCTTAACAGAGACACAGGATGTATAGACTTCATGAAATGCATGCTATTCAATGTACATACTTTGAATTCATGCAAGCTTATGTATAGACTTCAGTTGAAGCCAACCGAAGAGTGTATAGACTACACTTATTTGGGGAGTCGACCCATCTAGAAAGGGGGGTCGACCTACACTAAGCTGACTGTGATGATGCAATGATGTTTAGCCTGAACAGAATTCAATAAGCAGAATAAAACAACTGATGTATATGCATGTGAATACTTTATGCAGCAGATAACATGACTGAACATCAAATATAATGCTTTATGATCTGATAAACTAACTGAACAGCAATGCAATGCTTTGATAAACAGACTGCACATCAGAATGACTGAACATATGAAGATGACTTACACATCAGGATAACTCACAGTGATTAACTCACAACATAAACCAATCATCAAATGATTAACTCACATCAAAGCCAATCATCAAAACCACAGGGGCATAACATCCACCACTAGCCTCATTCCCACAACAGCGTGGACATATAGAACATATACGGGATGAGCATGTGACGATTCCTAGGAGTGGAGCATACCCACGCTACCTGGTACGGTGGAGAGAATAGCCCACAGCTGATGACATGTGGATCACCCGAGCATAGCTACAGAGGATAGATCTTGATCCGCAGGAGCGATACATGAGTAGCCGCACCCCTTACTCGACGGGGTTGAGTTCTTCCCACCCAGGGAGAATTTGTGCGGACACCAGAGCCAGAGATCGACTTGACTTAGCAAGCTGCCGGTACCGGACACACAGCACGACTCGGGCGACGCTGATATCCTTGTGTTTGGGGGACAGTCTGGAGTCTCCACTTGAGTTTTGATATTTTTAGTATGTATTTGGAATGTATTTGGTATGTATTTGGACTGTATTTGGTATGTATTTATATTTTGGGTTTAATTTGGGTCAATTGGAGAATATTGATCAATTATTTGTATTTTTGGGTTTAATTTGGGTCAATGGAAGAATATTGACCCAAGTTGCCATCGTTGACCAAGAGAGGGGGGCGCCCCCTCCTTTGTCCCCATATGGTGAATTTAATATTCCAATCCCCATTATACCCTTTTCTCTCCCTTGACCAAGGGGCAATTAAGGTCATTGTATTAGATCTAGGGTTTCCAGATAAAACCTCTATTGTAATAATTTTCGGAGAATTAATGCAAAGAAAAATCAGAATTTGTGCCAAGGAGCCTTGGACGCCCTCCCCTCTCTCCTTCTTCTCCCTTGCAGCTGAGAAAGCTACAGATCCAGGGTGTGAAACCCTAATCTTTGGGAGTGATTCCCACCTCTACCACCTCTTCTAGGTGTGACTCTCAGCCACTGCCGCCGCCGCCTCCATTCGTGCTGCCATCGAGCCACCACGGGCCTTTCTCTGGCTTGCTATCCAGATCTGTAACCTGCAGAACAGAAAGTGAATGAGGAGGTTGGATCTCCAAATCTGACCGTCTGATATAGCTGAAATTTTGATGGTTGGTTCCCCATGTCGTCCCCCACACCCCGTTTAATTTTCATGTCAATCAGCCTCCGTTTTGGACCCTTCCCAGTGCCGTCTTTCCACCCCTCACAGTCTGCCTTTGTCCAGATCTGCGATACAATAGTCTAAAGATCTATTTTTCGACCCCCAAACCACATCATAAAATTACAAAAATATTTGTGCGTGATCCTCACTTCCCCCCCTCTCATCCATAAAATCCCCAAGATCTAGATCCCCCGCTTACCCTTCGGTCAAACCCCTTTCTCAGACAGATTACAATATGTCCTGTCTGTTCTATAATCCAAGCCAGAAAAGTTACATGAGCACAGAGTTTTTCATTTCCAATCCTATTGTTGGATGGTTGTGGAAATTATATATGTCGTATCTCTTCTAGTATACTTTCCAACAGCACCAATTTGTTCTGATCTGCCTCCGGATCAGAGCACCGTAATTATTTTCACCGGGTCGCGCAGATCTATCCAGCCACAGGGCTGTGGGATAGGTCTGGGATCTAAATTCCATGTCGGTCCTTCGGCTCTGATTCAGCCACCACCGACTTCAGGGATCGAAGAGGGACCTCCCACCAGACTCCCAGCCAATCGCCTCGGCTAGAAGTCAACCGGAAGCCGCCTTGCAACGTTCCGAACATGCTTGCTGTCCAGCAGGTTGGAACTTGGCAAATCCGGACCAGTAGCCCGTCTCCGCCCGAGAGCCCCTCCGGCTTGCCGCCCATCAACCCAAGATCGGCACTCCTGATTTACTATTGTAGCCCTTTACCTCCTTGCGTGGAGTGGACCGTAAATTCAAGGCTATAATTATTAATAGGGTTTTTTGCATATTAGTCCCTATAAACTTAGTGAATTGTCGATTAGTCCCTCAAATCTGACTATTGTCTTAAAAGTCCCTATAATTTTTAACATTTTACAAATGAATCCCTGTAGTTTTTTACCGTCCATAGAAAAGAATATTCCGTAGAATATTCCATCAAATGTGTGTAAAAAGTCTAAAATACCCCCGTTGAACGTTGACTCTCTCTCTCTCTCTCTCTAACACACACACAGGGAGGTCTAGGGAGAGGGGATCAGAGGGGGGCTATCCACCGGAGGGGGGGCGGTCTTGTTGAGCTCGAAGGCAAAGCTCCTTCCCCGGGACCAGTTGGTGATGGGGCTGTCGGAGAGGCACTGGTTGTACGCCGTCTCGTTCACCTGCAGCACGTCCGCCTGCCCCGCCTGGTAGTAGAACACTGCGAATCGACGAAGAAACAGGAGGAGAAGTAGGAGAAGAGCAAACACTTGGGGGAGGAAGGGACGGTGCAATACGATGGAGCATGCGGCAGTGGTGGTGGGGATGGAGGACGGGGTGTGGGGGTCACCGGCAGCCCTCTCTCTCTCTCTTTCTCTCTCCTCTCTCCCCACACTCTCTCTCTCTCTCTCTCTCACTCTTTGCAGGGACGAGGGGGTCGCCGGCGGTGAGGACCAGGTTGCAGAGGAGGAACGGGGTTCTTGGGGGAGGAGGGGGTGCTGGTGGCGGGGAGGGGATTCGCGGGGGAGGAGGGGGCGGTACCGGGGGAAGGGAAGGTCGCGGGGATGGTCTCACCGTTGGTGCCGGCGAGCTCGATAGTGCCCTTGTCGATCTTGATTCTGGGGAGGACGCCACCGTCCTTGAGGACCTCCTCGAAGGGCTTCCCAGCGGAGGTCTTCTGGTAGAGGGTCTCCTCCAACAGGATGACGCCGCTGAGGTACTAGAGTATGCCCGGGGTGCTGAAGAGGAGCTCCTGGATGGTGCCCCGCTTGGACTTGGTTCTCGACGTTGATGCTGGCTAGGGGCTTGCCGATGGTGCCAGTGGATTCGTCGGCATCGAGGATGCCCTTGCCAGGGTTGCCGCGGGGGGCTGAAGGTGTCGTTCCCCAGCCCTGTGACGCCGCTGGGGTCGACCCCGTAGTTCTCTCCGACGGGCACGATAGAGGAGGAGGGGGCGATCGCGAAGAAGTTGTTCCACCTCCACCCCTTACCGCGGGGCACCCCGTGGGTTCCAATCCACCGGAGCTGCTGCCGCTGTTCCCGCTGACCTTCCCCAAGCTCGCATCCCAGACTACAACGGGGAGAGGGAGACCGAAAGCCCCTCTTTGATGGCCTGCCGAATTAATCTGTCGTCCACTTTTTAGTCTCATTTGTTTAGGTAAACGGCTGCAGGGGAGTCTGGCCGGAGTGGGCGATGGGTGTGGGTGCGCAGGGAGAGGGGGAGGTTGCAGGGAGGTGGGCGTGGTCGCGGGGACGGTTAGGGAGGTGGCTGTGGTTAGGGGCGCGGTGGAGGTGTGGCCACGCGGTCAGTTAGGGAGGTGGTGAGGAGCTCAGGGAGAGAGGGGGGCGGAGGGCCAGGGAGGGGGGAGGTCGCAGGGGGGGAGGGAGGCCGGAGGGGGAGGGGAAGGGAGGTCGAAGGGGGAGGGCGGCCGGAGGGGGAGAAGGGGGTCGGAGGGCCGGGGAGGGGGGAGGTCGCAGGGGGGGAGGGAGGCAAGAGGGGGAGGGGAAGGGAGGTCACAGGGGGAGGGCGGCCGGAGGGGAAGAAGGGAGTCGGAGGGTCAGGGAGGGGGGAGGTCGCAGGGGAGGCCGCCTTCCCTGCATCTGCACCGCCTCCGGCTGGCGCCTCTCTCTCTCTCTCTCTCTCTCTCTCTCTCACACACACACACATGACTAACCAAGGGCTAGTTAGTCTTTTCCTAATATTGAGTCAACTCAACTCTGGTTTATTTAATTTTTATGGATTTAAAATAACGGTAGGGACTTATTTGAACAACGGAGATAATTATAGGGACTTTTAAGACAATGGTCAGATTCGAGGGACTAATCGGCAATTCACTAAGTTTATATGGACTAATATGCAAAAAACCCTTATTAATATTTACTATACCGGGAGTTACGAATCTTGGCCGGAGTTGTCTTCCCCACGCCTGTAGCGTGGACATATCGTTCTCTATCTCTCTCGGCATTTGCTTATTTCGTATATGCTCATATGCCACTGCTTAAGTGATAGGATTCTAGCTCGTTATCATTTTTTTGATCACCACTGTGAGAGAAAGAGAGTGACCCATCCCGTGATTTGACCCGAGCACGTGAGAAGAGCCGAATACCCTTGACTCTATGCCGGTTTCTCAACTGTGCACATCCCCGCATTACCCTCACAAGTGACGACTCGTGAGCGTGCATTTCTGTTGAAAGGCATATACCTTTAGGAGCTCTTGGTGTCGCGTCTAGTTAGCTTTATTGTTCACATTATTGCTGGTCGCATCATCCAAATAGTCGTGTCATCGCCTAGAGTCTCAGGTTCGCATCAAATTGGTATCATCCTTTCTCGTCGTCCCGCATCATGAGGCCCATTATGTTGGAAACAATGGTATGCTCTGATACCAATTGTTAGACGCAGAGATTGAACCAAACGTTGATCCAGAGGTGGGTGAATGGATCCTTTAAACCTTTTTAGCCAAATTTAAACTGTATGAAACTAGAATAGCTTTCTCAATGACCAATTGCTCAGACTACGGAGTTGCACGGCCTAATCAACCGTTAGGAAATACAAAGGCAGAAGCGATATAGATGATGAATGGCAAGCTCACACAGAAAGACAATCAACCACACGACACAAGAGATTTTAGGTGGTTCAGTCTACTGACCTACATCCACCCCACACTCCAACCAGAGTGTGGCTTCCACTGATACACAGCTTAAATGGCTGGGCCTCACAGCTTGCCTACAATCTACTGATTCACAGCTTCAACCGCTGGGCATTAGAGCTTAAGCCACCGCTGATTCACAGCTTCAAACCGCTGGGCCTTACAGCTTATGCCACCACTGTTACACAACTTATGAAAAAGGTATAAAAAGAAAGAAAGAATAATAGATCAGAAAATAAAAAGACAGATCTGAATTTAAACACAAATGTAGCTCTGAATAGAGCAGATAGCTGACAGCACTAGATCTGATCTAGTAGTTGTCAGAGACGCCTTTAATTTCCTTCTTCGAGCTCTGGACACGATGCTCTGCTTCTGCAACACTCCTTTTTCTTTCTCCTCTCAAATCTCTCTCACGATCTCACTGAACAGATGGGCTGACCTTCTCTCACCAGTGGATCTATATTGTTTTCACTCTCTTCTACGCTCTCCTCTAATCTCTCCGAGCTTAGCTCTCTTCTGCTCTCTGCAACACTATCTCTCTGTCTGCACTTCTTCTTTTTCTTCAGTTCTACCTTTTCTCCGTATTGATGCTTCGAAGTTAGGCGATCTGCCCCCTTTTATAAGCCACTGGCAGAAAGGCGTGTGGAAACCATGTTTCCCGCCCAAAAGTTTGTTCAGATCGGAGTTGAGATGGCCACGTGGCAGCATCTTGGTTTGGTTGCTTTCCATGTGTCAAGAACAGTGTTTCACCTTTTGCCTTGGATCACGTGCCTTTTATCCAAGTACTTAAGTTGCTCGTGACTTAGAGTTCGCAGGTAGTTGGTACACTCATCATGTGTTCGCTCAAGTGACTGACCTGGCAATATAATAGACAAACACATGCACAGACTTGTGAGACTTCATATCCAAACTTGCACGGACCTGTCAGTGTAAGCTACTAAATATGTACATACCTTATGTGCAGTGCAAAAGCGTGCACAGACTATGCATAGCAAAACATGTGCAGACTTTGGTATGCATAAGACAAAAACATGCACTGATCTCATTCATGCATATGACAAACATGCACAGACCCTCATATGCATTATGCAGAAAGTGCACCGACATTCATATACATGAGACACTGTTGGCACTCAAAATATATTTAATGGCGAGCAAGCCTCAAAGACAAATGGTGCAGCCCACTGAAGCAGAGAAGCCGAAGAAGATCAATACACTGAAGCCTTCTCAAGTTGCCAGAGCCTCAGGTCGCCCAGTCTGAATGCCAGGGACTTCACCTCAAGAGGATCGAGAAGAATACACCACAAGCGGGCAGTGTCGTCAGGACTGCCCAATGAACCGGTATCAACTCAGTCATACCGCGTGGATAATATCCGTCGTCCGATCAAGGACAAGCCTACATCCGTCGTCCGACTAAGGACAAGGATGTACCCGTCGTCTGACCAAGGATGAGAATGTATCCGTCGTCCGACCAAGGACGAGCATGTGTCCATCGTTCGACCAAGGGCGAGAATGCATCCGTTGTCCGACCAAGGATAGGGGTATACCTGGTGGCCCACCACTTGAATGAAAGATCCTCCCCAAGTGAAAGAACACCCTTGGCCCTTCAGAATAAGGGACCAAAGGCTCTGTTAGTAGAAGACCCCGATTACCCGGCATGGGTACGACTTCTCATCATATTGGGTCCGTTAGTGGCTAAATGATCACCCAGTCAGGGTGAAAGCATCTTAGGTGGTATTCCACCGCTCAAGAAAGCTTCGACCACGAGCCAGGCCGAGCCAACAGCACAAGCCACAGTGTCGAAGGCAGTGTCAGCGGAAGTCCCGGACAACCCGGCACGGGTACGGCTCCTTAGCAGAGTAGCTCCGTTAGTGACCAAACGGCCGCCCAGTCGAGGCGAAAGCACCCTGGGTAGTATACCACTCCCCGTGAAAGCTACCAATGCAATTCAAGTCGAGCCAATAGCACGAACGACTGTACCAAAAGCCACGTCAGCGAAAAACCCGCGTGTCTAAGCCGAAGATGCACGAGATTCTGAAAGCAGCCGTTTAGTGGCCTGGAAGCTTCGTCAATACCTCCCACCATAGTTTGGCAAGACCACAGTGAGATGAAGGATCACAGTGACCCCCAAAGCCAATCCGGGGCTCGCTGTCGGACTCATATCAAGTGAACACGACTGAATGGCTCAGATCTTGCACGGCCCTTTAATCTGGCGCTCCCCCTCTTCTCGGCGTGCCTTTCCCATGCCGGGTTAAGCTATGAGAAGGGTTCTGTTATATATATGCGCCCCTTTGCATCGAATGAAAAAGGAGGACAATAGAAGAAGAAGAGAAACCGGCAATAGAAAAAAACAATCGAAGAGCCTGCAAGAGAGATAGAGAGCCAGACAGAAAAGAGCCTTAGAGAAGAAGAAAGGGGAGTGAAGAGCCAGCTTCATTTTTTCGATACTCTGTTTTCCTGCTGCAGCAGACCGAGGTGGGTTGGCGGAAGGCATTTGGAGTTCTTCTTCTGTATTTCTTCCCCCTTTGTACTAGGATAGCTCCGCTGAGCGATGTAATATGATGGGCGATGATATGAGCCCCTAGGCTTTCTTCTGGGCGCTGTCCTTTATCTCTCTCTGTTCTTTTTTTTTCTTTCCCAACCCTGGGATCGGTTTCGTGCGACAACGCCGAGCCGTCGTTGTATTTGATCTTGTATACGATGCCTTCCCTCTGGGTTTGAATGGATGTGTGGATCCATACTTGAATTGTCTTTCTTATTCGATTATAGTACTTTTTCCCTATATCCCGTGTGTGATCTTCCAGTTTTCCAATGCCGAACACGCCCTATGTTTTCTCTGGGCAACATCAACATCGTCACCCCTCTCCCCGGGGTCCGCTCTCCAGTGGTATGCCCGTATCATGTTCCCATCCTCATGGTGGAGGGTTCAATCGCCCGATGAATATACCTCTGTCCAAACCCCGAGATCAACCCTTTCTTATTCCTTCTATCCCTAGTCGTGGGCTGAGGAGGATGGGGATGTCCCCATAATTTGGATGCGTGGTTCCCTCGAATCACCGTGTTCCCAAAACCCTGCACATCAACTGTATGAAGGGTTGCCTTCTCTAGTCGATGCGTCTTAGTGTATGATTTCCGAAGGCTAACCCACTAATCTGCTAACCAATTAACCAACTAACCAGCTAGCCCCTTTAGCCCTACATAATCATATGCATATGACCCTCCATGGCCAGTTCATCTGCCGAATGCATTCTATGTGTCTCTTATGTATTCCTGCTTTCCTCGATGAGTCTGGTGGCCGGGGAGAGGGGATATTCTCCATCGGAATTCCCACATTACTATGAGGTCTCAGGGGACATGTCTCGCAATGACATGTATCTCTACAGATCGCCAAAGGGTGAATATTAAAAGGGGCTCTTAGCCCGACATCAAATCCACATTCCCTTGGGAATGGTGGTGGCTATGGGAAGGGTACCTCTCGTAGGCTAGCCCTCGAGGTATCCTCCCCATCTCGGCCGTCCCTTTATGATGTTTTGACTCGTAGAGTGTTGATGCCCCTCGTAGGCTAGCCCTCGGGGTTGTCCCTCTATTGAAGTCCGTCGGTCACCGTTTGGCATTCCCAGCTTCAAGGAGCGTACCCCACATATTGTGGGACTGTCTCCACTTTGCCCCCGCAACCCTCTGGGTAAGGGGAGGTGCTGCCCAAATTCTGACTGAAGACTTAGTCTAAATTACAATGAATTTGCATTGATAAGACTACTGTAGACTATGCTCGAGTAGGAACCTCGCATAAGTCTGGACTTGTCTTGCTTGTAAGGTATTTGGGACTTAAATAAATTCTTCAATCTTCTCAAATAATACCAAAGTTCTAAAAAACTTGCCTGGCATTCCACTAAACCCCAAATTTCCCAAACCTACCCCAATCCGGCGTGGTCTTAAACCGGCGGGCCAATTTCCGGCGTGACCCCCCCCCCCCCCCGCGCCGCTTTAGCCTTACACTCATAACCCATTTTGCTTCCCTTGGCCTCCACCCGGTGCGCCTAGGGCGAGCCGTTTTAGCCTCAAATGGGCACCACGCCGTTTTAGCCTCAAATGGGCACGACGCCGTTTTAACCCCAACCAATCACCACGCCGTTTTAGACTCAAATCGGCACTGCATCGTTTTAACCCCAACCAATCACCGCGCCGTCTTAGGCTCACTTCAGCACCGTGTCGTTTTAGGCTATTTACATCTATCCATGCATTAACCTCATATGCATCTAATTGATTGTGTGTCGACTCTTTATGCTTAATGTTATAGCCCTAACTGATTTAATAAACCTAGCCAAATCAATGAATAAAAAGGGTTTTGATATCTTCAATTATACTGAGCATCCATCTTGAAATTATGAACGTACATTTGCACTAGCATGCATTGCTATCTAAATAAGCATAACTGAACCTTTAATTACATGAATAAATCGATTAATGAACTCGTTCCATTTTGCACGAATGGTCAACCAAATGACCTCATCTCACAGCATCCATCGGTGCATTTAGTCAGTATTCTCTATACCTTCGTATCATCTCTCGAGGCATCCTCTCTTGGTAATTAATCAAGGGTTGTCCTCTTTCTTAGGGGATGTAATTAACGTCATAGCCTTTATGGTATGACGGACTTTGGGTTCCCACACGAACATCATAATCGACTGACCAAGTCAGATCGAGCGCATAGTAAACTCTTCACATACATGACTGGCATGCCCTATACAGATAAATCTCTAATAAATAAGTCAAATAGACTGATAAATGATTTGGTCGCCTCGATAAGAGGGACTTGAGAATCTTATCTCCCACAAGCTAGCACGCCCGGTCGGACTTGAGTCTCCCTTCATCTCTTTACCAAGAGGGGATGTCTTCAGAGGCTTCCACCAAGAATACTGACTGTTTGTATGTTTATTTTAGGTGAACGATGATGTCATCGGGACTCACCACTCTTGACTTTGGCCCCGCGATCTTTGCCGGCCATGCTGAAATGGGTACCTAGCGGTGCCCATGGCCTTCGGGTCTTTCCCACCAGCTGTAGGCTTCCCCAACATTTTGGGATTAGCCTTTGCCGATATGCTACAAGTGGAATCCTAGGACCCCGCGAAGGAGAAGACTGCAGAAAAGGTCGAGGCCCTGAAGGCTCAACACTGTGCTGGCTCACTCGCAAGCCCAATTCAAGTCGCCAACTGCATGGTGCACCATATCACTCACGGGACCTGCCCCGTCCCTGCCAAGAATTTCGGGAGGCACTGACATCGGAACTCCCGAAGGAAGGCTGCTGCTACTGTTACCGGACGTCTCTCCATGTCCGACAAATCTATGTTGATCGGGGGAGTTCGCGTCTTCCTAGATAGACATGAAGCTCGAGTGAGCCCCGATCGGGTAATCCCTACAGTACCTATGTACAACTCCTACCAGGCCCTCTCCGGAAGGAGAGCCGAGAAAGAAGAAGCTGGCTGTCATGCCCAAAGAAAGTTGGCTCCCAAGCCAAGAAGATTCAAGCAAGTTTGGGTCCCTAAGAAGATCTAGCCTACCCACTAGGACACACCAGTCCGCTACCGCTCCGAATTTACTAGAGCAGAGGAGAACAAGAAAAGGGGCCTTTCCCCAAGGAAAGAAGAAACGGTCTTGGATCCTCCACACCGTGGAAGTTTTAAGGCCTGCGCTCGACAGGACAACATCCCCGCTGTGGGAGGAAGATTTCAGCAACTTTCCGGAAGAGCCCGGCTTGCTTACATCCCTCCGATGGGAGGTCGACAACTGTCCCCGATCCTACATACGGGACAAGGGCAAGAAGAGATGACCAACATGGTCAAAAGTTATTTTAGGGGACTAGGCAACCCCTCATTGGGCCAACAACGGTTATTGCAAGCAGCCGTGGCTGAAGAAGATCACTGCCTATCAATGGCAATGGAAGAAGAAGAAGAAGAAAGAAGAATGACGTCATCGGTCGATGACAACGGATATGAAGATGGCTTGGACATTCAAGCCGATGAAGTTACTCCCCACCAGGAGGAAAGAAGAAGAATCTCTGTGTTTGAAGGGCTCACCTTCCCAGAGAATGCAAAAAAAGAGGGTTTGTAGATAAAAAAGAAGAATGTAGATTTTCACCTGCAACATGGCGGGGGTGTCTAACCACTATGGAAGATTACTTGAGGAGCCTCAGGAGCTAGCTCGGCTGGCCGGAAGGCTGGGGCCGAATACTCGAAGGGCGGAAGCCGCAAGAGAAAAGATGGCAGTGGCCAAGGGAAAGCAAACCCTGGCCCCTCACCTGCAACATGACAAAGTTGTTATTCTAACTGCCAATGTGGTGACGATAGAGGAAGAAGATGTCTTGCTCGACATCCTCCCTGAAGGTGCGTCAGGGGAAGCCACAGAAGCCATTCCCAGCACTACAACTATGGATCCATCAATATGGATGTTGCTCCAGAAATACCGACAGGAGATGGAGTCCCTGAAGAAGCAGCTTGTGGAGAAGACGGAGCAAACCTCAGCTCCCAAGCAGCCTGAAATGCAGGCCGAATCATCATGGGGAGTCGTCAACCCGAATGACTTCCCACAACTCTATACTCTGCCTCAGCTGGCAGAACCGAGCGTGGCGACAAGTCAGCAACGCCCATCATAGCCGCTGATGCAGCCGGTCCTACCACAGGTGCACTAGACACTTCCGCTGCTGCGCCCACTTCTGCAGGCGACCACCTTGGTTACTCCCTATCTACAGCCAGCACATTTCTATCCAGAACGGTTGATCCAACCATCATGAACAAAATGATGGTAGAAAGGATGATCGAGTTGAAGCTTGTTGAACGAAGCGAAGGTGACTACGTCGCATTCGATGCTTATAGGGTGCCATACCCGCAACATCATGCTGCCAAGCGGCTCCCTCCTGGGATCAGTCAGCCACCAAAGTTCAACAAGTTCAACGGGAAGGGATCCCCGAAGGATCATGTCGCTTATTATATGACCGTCATGGGCGATCTGGCCACCGACAAGTCGTACCTACTAAAATTTTTCGGGTCCTCGCTAACGGGGCTCACATTTGAATGGTACTCTAGTCTTCCGGTCAGGTCGATCAGCGACTGGCCGGATATGCAAAAGAAATTCTAAGAAAGGTTTCACGTCACCGAACGGGAGGTCACGGTGGCTGAACTCTACTCAAAAAGGCCAAGGGCGGATGAGACAGCCCTTGAATATATCAAGAGGTAGAGAAACCTTGGAATGAGGTTCAAGCGGCCCCCGCACTAGGAGGATGCTATACAAATCTGTAAGTAAAACCTCTGGAGATAGGTACTAGAATAGATGATTGGCATGAAAATCTAGTCGTTCGACCGCCTGAATAATGTTGTGGCCGAGGTAGAAGCCTTCCTGGCAGGACCAGTCCTGACATCAACTATTGCCACTGCATAAAAAGGCAAGGTAGTAGAACGGCGCCAGACGCCTAAAGAAGCGAACGCCCTTGATATCAAAGTGTTTGAATAGCAAAAAGACAAAGGCAAGAAGACAGCTACCCCTTAGCCTGCTAAGACCGAAGATGGCAAAGAAGGTCCATCGCTCCGGGATAAGATGAAGAAGGCCTACTCTTTCCCGAAGGAGAAGACCAAGATCTTGTTTGACTGGGTTACCCAGTATGATAAGGTCACCCTGTCCGAGCCAAAGAGGCCAGAGGACCTGAAAAGAAGAGATAGCCCAAGATTTTGTCCTTACCACTAGATGCTGGGACATCCAATTGAAGACTGTTATGTTTTCAAGGATATTATCGAAGGTATGGTGAGGAAAGAAGAGATAGACTTAGGGGAGTACAAGGTTGGCCCTCCACAATCGCATGAGGCGCCTCTGAGAAGAGCCGCGGTCAACATGGTCTCCCTATATCAGGTATTACCTGAGGAGACCGCAGAAGCCAGCACTCAGCACACCTATGAAGCCTGCTTTCTGGCCCCAATGAAAGAACAAGAGGGATGGCAGCAAGTCTCTGTAAAAACTAAGAAGAAAGACATATCTCACCCGAAAGTGCGAGTGCAGATCCGTGGAACCACACCACGACCCCCTCTGCCAGTGGCAACACCTGTGTGGACCAATCCACCTACAGTCATCAGAACACCTACCCACAACTGGAGGAGGCAGACTCCATTGCCAGTGGTCAAGGAAATTAGTCTAGAAGCCCGGCGGCTGCAAGACTATATAAATGGGCTAGATGAATATGTACAGCCTAAACTGGAGCCTTTACTGGTACGGGATTATGTCCTGTGGCAGGAATTAGAACAGGTTTCACTGAAGCAGGAAGAGGAAGCTGACAAAGTATCGGACAAGGATGACGGCCTATTCTGGGGGTAAGCACCAGCCGAGGAAAAGAAAAGAAGACGAAGAAAGAAAAGAAGGGCCAATAAGGCTACAAAGGATATAGTCCTTTCTTGTAACACCCTCTCTGCTCTGTTCAATTTCCCTGGTGAGGAAGATGAAGAAGAAATATGCTTTACGCCCGTTGCCGGGGCAAGCCAGGCTGAAGTCGTGACTGCTGCACATGCGACCCGGTCGGGCAGAAGATGGGGGTGTCATCCGCTCGCCAACCATAATATTATCTTCAGGGAGGAACAGCCCTATAAGATACCCCCTCCGGAGGTCAGGGAAGTCCAGATCCCTCCTCCGTCAGGCCTATACAATCAGAGTGGGGGTAGCACTGCCACCCTTTTCTTCTTGGAGTTCCTGAAGATGTCGAAAGGGAAGCAGCCATGCCAGGATGCCGAACCAATAACTGGGAGCACTCACTCGCAGCTCCAGCAATCTCTCGGATTGCAAGATGAAGAAGAAGCTTGCTCGACGGTAACCAATGAGGGACAGTAAAGAGACTACCCCAAGCAGAAGGGTGCAACCTCAGAGCCCGATGAAGCAGGCCCATTAGGGGCCACAATTCAAGACTCTCCCAAGCCCAGGTGGGTAGAAGAAATGAAACTATCCAATGTCCGAGCAGGAAGCTGGGTAGTCAAGCTGTTAAAAAAGCTCCCGGCGAGATTCACCGTCTGGGAAATCCTCTCTCTGAGTGAAGAGACCCGATAGGCGATCATTAATGCTCTACAGACGCCTGCTCAATATGAAACATGTCTGGCTGAAGCTCTACCGAGACCAACATGACCTTCACTCAGGAAGACATGCTGCTCCCCACTACCAGCCACAACAGGCCGTTATATATGAGAGGACATCTGAATGGCCGGGAGTTGAACAGAATCCTGGTTGATCCCGGGCCGGCTGTCAATATCTTGCCATACAGGATATATGAGAGGCACTACTTCAACGTGCGCCTCCAAAAAGTCAGAGATATGTGTATCGCCGACTTCAACCAAAAGTGTGAGGTGTCACTAGGAGTAGTAGAATTCACACTCACTCTGGCGAACTTTGTCACGTGGGTGCAGTTTCATGTCATCGATTCCCGCACCTCGTACAAGGCGCTGCTTGGCCGTCCTTGGCTACATGAGAACATGGTGGTGCCCTCTACGCTCCACCAGTGCATCAAATACAACCTGGAAGGGAAGGAGGAAAGAGTATTTGCTGATCTCCACTCGTTCAAAATGTTCGAGTGTCACTTGGCGGACGCCCCTCTATATGTAGAACGGTCGCAGAAGGCCTCTAATGCCAAGACCTCTTTCGGCACATCAAAAAGGACCTCCGACGTCGACTGGTTCCCTCCACCGCCACGCGGGTATGTTAATCCCAAGATGGTCTCACACATCACCATCACCGGGAACGTGGGCAAGGTAGCACCTCCCGCCATATACCCCGAAGCTAATGAAGCCAAGGTCGACCAGCAGCACGACCACATCGGGATCCCGAAAGGCCTTACCAAGCCAATTCTCGACCTCGATAATATCACTGTCAAACCTTTCAAAGCTTGGGAGGTGGTGCAGATGATGGCCCCAGTAGCTTGTTTTACATAGCTGAGGAGCATCCTACACAGGAGGATACTGATTATCATCTGCCTGAAGATATAGAAAACCCGTCAGTTCTCGTACAGGGGTTGGCATTTGTAACAAATCGAATGGCCAAGATGTTCTAGAAGCAGTACATCCCCTCTGGCCAGCCTTGCAAGAAGAAAGAAGCGTTCTAGAAGTTGTGGCATCCCCCAAACTTGGATAAAGAAAAGAGACGTGTCTCTCAACACCCAGGGTTGGGCTTCACCCTCGTGGAATACTATTACAGTGGGCGCTATGAAGTGGACACCATCTCCACTTTCTACCCGACTGAGGATAACTCACTGGGGGCAACTTTCGATGAACACCCAACAGAAGCTGAACATACTGAACTAGCTCAACTAAGAAACCTGGAGTCAGAAGCCATATTCCCCTATCGGTGCTGGGAGCAGGTCTATCTCGAGGAAGCGGCTCTTCAAGCCAAATTTGACACGGCTAGCAGTAGCGAAGCTAAAGATACTGAAGAAGTAGGGCTACCTCCCTCTAGTGACCCTCCTTTGATGATGACGTCAGCGCTTCTCGAACCAATCAGGGAAGCTTCTTCCAAGCCTGATCAAGAGATGAATGCTGCTAGAAGAGAAAAAGCTACCTCCACTGAAGATATGGTGATCCAAGAGGGCGGGACCTTCCCACCTTGTACCATGGAGTTACAGTTTTGCTCTAACTCAATGATAAACAATTACTAGTCTATAACAATTGCAAGCCCGTCAGCAGGGGATGAGGCAATCGATTCACCCCTCGAAATTACAACTGAGGTGGATTTGCTGGCAGAACAATTCACACGGCCACTACCGGCTGAACCAGAGATTCCTGATGAAGCTCAGATGAGGCAGAATGAAGAGATCGAGGTCCTTGACCTTGAAGATGATATACCCGACTTTGTCGACCTCTAGCCGGCACCCCCGGAGATAGAAGACGGAGGCCAAGCCACAGTCGATGAATTGATAGAAGTTAACTTAGGAAACGAGGACAACCCCAGGCCAACCTTCCTAAGCACCCAGTTATGTACTGAAGAACAGAGATTGTACATCTAGCTGCTACAAGAATATCAGGATTGCTTCACCTGGACCTACAAGGACATGCCAGGATTGAGCCCTGCAGTCTCGCAGCATGAGCTGGCCATAAGCCCTGAAGCTGAGCCGGTGAAACAGCCACCGCGGCGCATGAGGCCAGAGCTCATCACTCAAATATGCAAGGAGGTTGACAAGCTCATTGATGTGGGTTTTGTTGAAGAAAACCAATATACCACGTGGTTGGCTAATATCGTGCCCGTGAAGAAGAAAAATGGGCAGATCCGGATATGTGTTGATTTCCAAGATCTGAATTGTTGTGCCCCTGGTTTTGATGATGACAACCATGAGATATGAATGATGTATTCAATTCAATGATGAATTAAATTTTGATTCAATAATACTTTTACTTGATTTCATTCTTGTTGCTAGAAAGGAACAGGGCCGACGCTGGGAGCTTAAAGTGTCCACGCATCAGTTGAAGAAGCCTTCACCAATATCTTCACAAGTTGTTCCACTGCGTCAACGCCAAAATAGAGCAGCGTCGACGCAGCAGTTACAAAGGGAGAGCCAATGGCTTACCGGAATACTCTGATGCGTCAATGCTTTGATCAAGTAGTGTGAACGTAGCAGTTCAAGCATTCCTTGTTGCAGCCTCTGGAGTACCTTGGCAGCGTCGACGCTGTAGTTCGATGGGTCGACGCTGCAGTACGATGGATTGCCACAACTGTCTAAAGCGCAACTAATGAGTGGACGCAGTTGCATCTTGCGTCAACGCACTCAGCATGAAACCTGAAGCTAGAAGAAGGATGCGTCAACTCCTTGGGGCAAGAGGGTCGACGCCATCTAATTCAAGTTGCAGAGCACGATAAGTGGATCCCACCTTCAGTCATCATCTGCCACATCAGCCACAAGCGGATAAGGTTTCGTAGCTTCTACCACTCCAGAAGGTTCCCCATATGAGCAATCATGAGGATAACAAGAAAATCAGGGTGGTGGCCCACCTGCCTCACGTGAACTATTTTGTGCGCGGGAAGACCATAAAATAGGTTCACCCGAGAAGAACAAGGAAGAGAGGCGGTCAGCAGAATGAGAGAGGCTGAGAGCAGAACTGGACGAAGGCTGCTGAAAAATCAGATTAGAAGATCATCACGCCACCAAGACTCTTCTACATTCCAGACGGAGGAGATTCAAGGATCGAAGCTCATGCGTATGGACATAGATCTCTCTGTTGGTGATCTAAATTCCGCTGCGTCCAAGTGCTGAAGTTTGATTTCTTATCTTTTAGTTTTCCTATTATTTTTGAACATTGTACTCCTCTCCTTCACTAGATTTAGTGAAGAGAGGGTGATTCTGATTCAGCGGGCTGTGCTGAGATCAGGGGTGTTAAGGCTGTTCACCTTCAAGCTGTTTGACAGCGGATCTGAGGATTCGTTCCTCGTTGTCTTCTGTTGGGATAGTCAACAGTGTAGAGGAATTACTTCCTCGGTTTAGCAAAGCTGTGAAGCTCAGCAGGGTTCCTCACTAGTTGAGTGGGGAGGTGGACGTAGGTCTCCATTGGGTGACCAAACCACCTTAAAATTATGGTCTCTTGTGGTTTGGTTTAATCATCGCAATTTGTTCCTCGCTAGATGCATGATAGGCACGCTCTCTGATTGGCTTGGTTCAGTGTTTCAATTAATCATCTAGGTGTGGTGCTTCTGATGTGAATTGTTCTACTATAATTTTTATAAGGTCAACCTATTCACCCCCTCCCCCTCTAGCTTGACCGTCCTCTCGATCCAAAACGTGGTATCAGAGAGCCAGGCTCTCTTGCAAAGGTTTCACAGCCTAGAGAGAACTAATGGAGAACAGAGGACTCATGCCTGAGGGGTATGCAGTGAATAGGCCACCATTTTTTGATGGGACTAATTATTCGTACTGGAAAAATCGCATGTAAGTATTTTTAAGAGCGCAGGATGATGAAATCTGGAGAGTAGTGAGCAAAGGGCCATACCAAATTGAAGGCGATGAAGAACTATGGGTGAAGGAGCAAATTCGAAAGTCAAACGTAAATTGGCAAGCCATGAACATTATGCAGTGCTCACTCCATCCCAAGGAATTCTCGCATGTATCCTCATGCTCCAGCGCAAAAGAAATGTGGGATAGACTCGAGGTAATCTACGAAGGTACCTCAGAGGTAAGAGAGACAAAAGCTAACATGTTAATTTCAGAATATGAATCTTTTCGGATGAAACCTGAGGAAAGTGTATCTGAAATGTATGCCAGACTAACTCTTCTTGTGAATGGTCTTAAAGGTTTGGGAAAGACCTATAGTGACTATGAGGTAGTTAGGAAGATTCTTAGATCCCTAACTCCAATCAGGCATACCAAAGCCACGGTCGTTGAGGAATCAAGGAACCTTCCCACCACCAAACCAGATGAGCTAATAGGTTCTCTTATGGTTTATGAACTGAACTTAAAAAGAACAGATGAGGACATGAAGAAGAAAAAACCCCTTGCATTGAAGGCTGGTTCCAGCAGCAAGGAAAGCTCAGATGATAGTCAGTCACCTTCATCTGATGATGACTCAAGTGAAATAGCCATGCTTACTAGAAAATTCAAAAAATTCTTAAGAAAGGGAGGTAAGACTGATAGATATAAAGGATATCAGGTAAGAACTAGCTCAAAACTCAAGCCAGAAAATCCTAAGAAATCTGATAAAGTTGTTTGCTACAAATGCAGGAAACAAGGACACATCAAGTCGGAGTGTCCTGAGAATGTGAAAAAGACACAGTCAAAGTGGAGAAAGAAAAAGCCCAAGGCCATGCTAAGCACTTGGAGTGATGAAGAAAAAGATGAAGATGAAGAAAGCACCTCTGAAGAAGAAAGCGAAGTGAAAATGTGCTTCATGGCAAATGGTGATGATCAAGTCAAGGTCATGTCCTATGTTTACCCTCTCATGGAGCAAAACCTTCCCATTGTACCATTCTCCTCCTATCACACCATAATCCAAACATCATACCAAGTGGAAACCTTAGAAGATCTTCTTAAGGGCTTAGCATGGCAAATTGAGTTCACTAGCATGTTGACCCCTATGGCCGAATAACTTAAGAGCCTTGACCTCCTACACCTATGCATAGGGTCTATCACCTCGGTTTGCACCATTGGTTGCTACACTAGCGACCTCCTTCTATTCCTCCCCACACCCGATGAGCCCGACCTTCTCCTCAATTTGGAGCTTCTTACAGCGTGTAGAAAGCCAAGCCCTCCCCTTATGGCCGACCCACTCACCAAGAACGTTGGCCCAATTATCATGGAGAGGAATGACTTAGCACCTTTGGAGGACCTTGAAGACATGGAGCTCCTCTCCCTTGGTAACCCATTTTATGATCCCTATGATCTATTCCAATGGGAGTCAAGGAACCCGTGTGACCCAATCACCTTAACCACCACCTATCTTTCCCTACCCCAACCCACCATGTTTGATCCAATCCACCCCATCCCAGACCCGGGTTATACCATGGGAGCCATGACTTTGGGTGGTATACACCCAGGGATCGAGGAAGTGCCCCATTTCATGATATCCACCTTCCTAGACCCCTTTGACCCATTCCAATGGAAGTCAAAAAGCCCACACCTAAGAGACATCTTTGTCACAAGAGTGCATAAGTCTTGGCATACAATACCACTTGGCATGATTCATAAGTCGGGTACATTCATTTACATCACCCACATGTCAAGTAGGAAGCATAAGTGGACCGTATTTAGATGTATTGGTCCACCTTCATTCATCATGAGTCTTAAGCATGAGAGGAGCATACATGGATGTCCGGGTCCCCCGCCATTTGTCATACCCATGCATAAAAGGTTCATCTATGGATGTCCCGGCCCTCCTGAGTCTGTCATAGTCTTCATGGCATCAAAGCATGATCGATCTACATGTGGCTGTCCCGAACCACATTTGCATACCATACATTGTCCACTCACACCGCATCATAAAGCATGGCATATGCATCCAAGCAAATATCAAGCAACAAGCGGTGAGATTCACAATAAGTGAGCAAAAACTCGTGAGCGCCACTTGAAATTCCAAGTTGGTAACTTGACGATGATGACTTTGGAGTGGCTCTACCCTGGGGTCACCTCCAAATTGAGGGCACGAGGACTTGGACCTTGCCAAGTTTCGAGTGGCTTTGGCAACCCGGCTTATGGGTTGAACTTTCAAAAGGGTTTTTGGATTCTCCCCATTTCTCATGTGACGGATCCAGCACCCTCTAAGGGCACCGCGGTGGATCCTAGTGAGTGCCTTGAGCTTACACCTATCCTTGCGAGAGACACCTTCGGAGTGCCACCACAAAATAGCCTGAGAGCCCGACGTGAGCACACGGCGGCAATACTAGGCAAGCAAGATCCCATCGCCAGCATGAGGCTATGACCGAGCCACTTTGTCGAGCTGAAGCGTCGTTCCCCGACTATGGTCGCGGGTTAAGTATGGAGATCATGGATCGCCTGGAGCCGCAGTTCGATGTACTACTTCCCTGGTGGACCCATACTCGACGGGGTCGAGTTTTCCCACCCTGGGGGTATGATGAGGGCATCCCTTGCCCCTCCACATTTTCTCCGGACTCGGATTGTTCGTCGGCAAGCGCCATTATGTTAGTCATGTATTTTTGAGTCTTGTCATGTAATCTTCACATTTTCTTTGAGTCAATATCATGTAATTTTCCCTTTATTTGAGTCATGTACCTAGGTTAGTGAGTCATTTTCCTAAGTATTGTGTCATTAGGTTGGTTTGTTAGGCTAGTGGGCCCAATTCATTGGGCTTGGCCCAAGGGCACCCCTATCCCTTCGGTTATTTGTCATTGAGTCAAATGTCAGGGACTTTTGTAGAAATGTGGGTTGCCTATATATAGGACCCCATTCCCCTCATTTTGAAGTAATGAACAATTGATGAAAACTGAAATCCACTTCCAAATCCCACTAGATCTCCCTCTCTCTCACTCTCTCTCTCTAAGGGGTCCCCCCTCTCTCTCTCTCTCCCTCCACCCCAATTTTCGGAATTTTCTCTCTCCTCCCCATTCACCCCTCATTAAGACCCCTCCCCTTCACCATACACTCATTTAACTCCCCCCCCAACCCCAAGGTGGCATCCTCCAATCCACACCCCACCTCCCAACCCCCAACTACCCCACTCTCCTTCCCAAAGCATCCCACCACCTTCCCAATGCTAAATTAGCTTCTCCCAAAGCCCAATTTCGAATTTCCCTCCCATCTCCCACCCCCTTAGCTCCCTTGGTCGCCCAAATCCAACCCCAAACCCAGCCAAGGTCGCCCCCCCACCACCACCCCTCCATTCATACCCATTTCTTTTGCAGGTCAAGCTCTGGTTGCAGGCAGCAGGTTGGCCGTAGCTTGAAGCGGCCACCACGTCCTCCTCCCTACGAATCTGAAGGCCCAAGAGGTACCGCTGGAAGCGTCTTCGAGTCATCTTCACAACGGTGGTGGTTTCGTCTGGATCCAAGCTCCGAGCTGGCCGTGAGAGCATTTCTCCCCCTACTGTGCACAGCTTCCCTAGCAGAGCACCTGAGCCGGAGTTGAAGCTCTACAACGGCCAACCTCCTGGGAATCAGGGCAGGCGTTCTTCATCAAAAATCTTCTCCTCTGAGTCCTCTTTCATCTCCAAAAGGTAGGGCATCAATCGGCTTCCAGAACCCCTAGTTCCCATTTTCTTCGTCCAAGTGACTGCTCCTGCGGATCCAGGTTCGACCTGCACCCACTCATCCGATGACTGCTCTATTCTCCGACCTCCGATTGCAACTCCGTCAGCTCCTGATCAAAGCTACTCCGACCACGGAAGCGTCACCACCAGTCTCGCCTCAATCGGAGTTCAGGAAAGCCCACAACACCTTCTGCAACCAACTGCATCTTTTCTGTTTCCATCCGAGGCAGACAGAGGGGTCCTGTTCCAGGCTCTGCCACGATCAGCACAGAATTCCAGAGATCCTCCAAAAATTCAGGCATCTTCCTCCGGCAGATAGGAAACTTTTAGGACCAGTATCATCGGGATCGGAGTCCCCTGGAGCCCGTGGCGGCGTCAACACCGACCCCCTATCCAGTGAATCTGTAGACTGGCAGAACCGGCGGAACTCGGAAGTTGGGATTTCTTGCCCAATTCCCCCACCCCGCCTGGCCGGCTTACAGCCCCTCCCTGCGAGGAGGTAGTGTTTGGTTGTAATACATTAACCCACACCCCTAGATCCCCCCCTCCTGCGAGAGGAGTAGTGGTGTAATCTTTCAATTTCAGGTTGAAGCTCCCTCGACGCGGCGTGGGGGTGCATACCCTCGTCTCCCCGCTCACCCCCGTCTCCGGCCGGAGTCGGCGTCTTCACGCCGGCTAGGTGAGCCTCAGTCTCTCTCTTGACTGGTTTAATCACTTGCTTAGCTTAGTATTATTGCTATTGCTTCGTCGGATGGAGAGTTAGAGCTCGGCCCAAATTGCTAGTACCGTGAGTGACCACCGCGGGTAAGTTGAGAGTGAATCCATACGGGCCTCGGACCCTCTCCAACATCGCCTAGTCGCCATCGGGCACTAGTGTGCGCCATACGGGTGAGCTCGCTAGTGTGAGTCCGCCGCTCAAACTTGAATGCTTGCAAAATAGGTCCATAGGTGGTGTCACATCAGCCAACCATGTCCGGGTGATAGGCATAGCTCGGATGAGGCTCGGTCACAGTGGGCGCTGAGCGCTAGCCTTTATCCCGACGAGGGGATAGATCGGGTGTGGGTCTTCCTCCGACCTGACCGACGCTCGGGCCTTTCGATCTTGATGGCCGCCGAGGAAGTGCTTGATCCCGAGTGATCTTATTGGGCTTTTATGCTCAGTGGGCCATACGGGTGGTCACTTAGATGAGCTGGGCCTCGTTTGGTCTTGATAGACCTAGTTCGGCCTGCTCTTAAATGGGCTACAGAAATCCCCCTCTCCACCATGGTGGTTTGATGACTTGCTGCATATTAGCCTCATATACACAGAATCATGCTCGGTAAAACTGTCATGCATACAGGACTGCACTTAATCTAATTTTTTCATGCATGACCCAGTGGTATATTAAATGATATTGGGAGAAGGGCAGAGCCTTCTGTCTGGAAACCCACATCATGTGTGAGGTGGTCTTTTAGACCAAGTCCTCTGCCTGGTACCATGGGTCATATTACATATAGGGCAGTCTGAATAATCATGAGCATGAATCATAAAATCATATGCCTAGTCTTCATTGCACATATTGCATAAAGTCTAGGGGAGTCTATCAAACAAATTTTTGCAATTCATATATGATGGATTAATACATTCTATGAAAAATAGTCAATGCATATGCATACATATTTTATTGCATATCATCATTATTGATAATACCAAAAAGATAGAGTGTGATGTGACACTACTAGGGTGGGTGGATGCAGCAATGGGACATGGACCCTTGGACCTATTCCACAAGTACAATCATAAAGCAATAAAGTACTAGATTGGGGCCGATTCGGCGTCGCACACACATGAGCCCGGGCGACTTGGTGATGCCAAGTGGAGATGATGGATCAAGGCCCTTGCTGGTAGAGTGCCAGCAGGGCTTGGGTTGCCCTCCCGAAGGTACGAGGCCCACACTTAAGGGGCTGGCCGGGTGCCAATTGGGGCACTAGGTCCCTCTCTCACGCAGCCCACGGTGACCGCTCGTAAGTGGATCACACGGGGTCGGGCGCTCACGCTCTTGCTCAACGGAGCAATACCACGGATATTAGATGAACAAGTACTAATGATGGAGCAAAGTTTAGAGCTTACCCTGGTTGGTTTGAAGAAACCAACCCCGTTCGGAGACGAGGGCGAGCGGGGAAGTGTGGGTTCCCCGCACACTGTGCCGATGAAGCTTGATCATGTTTATTAGTTACAATCACTACGCCTCACACAGGAGGGTGGACTTGGGGTGGAGATTTCAGTATTACAAATCAAACACTACCTCCGCATAGGGAGGGGCGTTAAGCCAGCCAGGCGGGGAGGGGAGAGTCACTGAAACCCGAGAGAAGGAACCGATACCGAGTCTGCCTGCTCGCTGTGATAGGTGACAGACAGTCAGTGTTGAAACCGTAGATCTCAGTCTGGAATTTTACTGATGACAAGACCAGCGGGGAACTCTTCGTAACTGGAGCCAGAATGCCTCAGAATTTCTTTGAATTCTTCTGATGCCGAGGCTGGTCTTGGTGGAGGCTCGAACAAAGTGACAGAATCTGGGACTGGCAGCTTCAGATCTCCAACAGCAGGTTGTAGAGAGCACCCCGACAGCTTCCGGACTCCGAATCACGAATCGCTAGAGTTGCTGGAACCTTGGACGAGTCCTCTTTGCAACAAAACTGACAGGGAAGCCGAATAATGCTGGAGAAGACTGGGGGACTCTGAATGGTGGTGACAGATCGATGCAGACTGTGGGAAGCAGATCCATGTAGCCAAGGGAGAAAAATGATAACTTTGGCTCACGGACGCCGATCGAAGTTCTGCTTCTTGATTCTGAAAACAGACTAGACGAGGAAGAACTTTTCAGAAGAACTCTAGGCCTGATTCTTCCGTGGTTCGTCGTGGTACAGCTCCTATCCTCGTTCAGGTACTCTGCAGGGGCAGCTCTGCGCAGTCGGGGAAGATCGGACCTCCCGGGCAGCACGTTGCTCGGAAGGGGATGAGACCACCGCCATTGCGAAACAGACTGGGAGAGCTTTCCGTCGATGTAGCCTACGCCCCCAGGAGCTCTGGGATGTGGTCGCTGGCGGCACTGCAACAGGATGTTGATCTGCAGAGCTTCAGTTGTACACAGATTTGAAGAGAAAAGGGTTGAAGGGGGGGTTTCTTTGGTGGAAGGGTAGGGGAAATGGTTGCTTTGGTGGTGGGGAATGGTTGGGAGGTGGCAAGGGGAGGTGAGGGAGGAAGGTAGGGGCGGAGCTAGCAGGGGAGAGGGGTGCCGCAAATGGCCAAGGGGGGAGGAGGTGAGGAGATGGTGGCACAAGTCACTTGGGGGAATGGGGAGGGCTCCTCTTGATTTGGGTGGTGGGTTAATGGAAGGGTTTAATGGTGGTCTAGGGAATGGGAAGGGGTTGCTTTGGGGATGGGGAGGGGTGCCTAGGAGAAGGGAGTCTCCCTTGGGAAGGTGAAAGGGTGTATGGGGAATGGGAAGGGTTGCTTGGGGAAGTGGAGGTATTAAGAGGATTTATGGCTCTTGGGGAGGTGAAAGGGTGGGGGAGTGAGCTGGCTGATGATGTGGCAAGGGGGGGAAGGTGAAGGGGCAGGTTCGCCCAAGGGAGAGAGAGAGAGAAGAGGAGAGAGAAAGGGGTTCGCCCCCTGTAGAGAGAGAGAGAGAGAGAGAGAGGAAGACAATTCAAGTGGCTAAACTTTCTTCAATACTTCATTAGCTTCTCCAAGTGGGGATTGGGGTCCTATTTATAGGAAACCCACTGGAGAGGGGGATTTCTGCAGCCCACTCAAAGAGTAGCCCAACAAGACCCAACAGGGTCCAACGAGGCAAGCTCACCTGAGTGACAGCCCTCAGGGCCCACTTAGTAAAGAAAAGCCCAATGAACAAACACTTGAGGAACCAACTCTCCCCGGCGGCCCATAGGCTCGGAGGGCCCGAGTAATGGTCAGGTCACAAGGAGGGTCCGGCCCAAGCCGTTTCCCCGCCCGGGAGAGACAGGCATTCGCCGACCTATCCAACCCCTCTTTCGCCGAGCTATGCTCATCGCCCGGACAGGGCTGGCGTTTCAGAAGCTCGGCCAGACTGGATATTATCCGTTCGTGCTGCCGTTAAGAGTCCCCAACGGACAGGGGAATCAAGAAGCCGCTGGACTTCGAGGCGATAACGTTCCCACGATAAGGCCATGAAAGCCCACGTTGAGGACGTAACTCCCGCCGGAAACCCCTCAGCTTGTAGGACTCTTGAAGGCGGCGTACTATTTAAACCAGGGATACCCTCCGGTGGAAGGTAAGGGCCATTAAGGAACTCATACACCCCAACTCCTGAGCACAATCCGCTTCACCCCTCTGGTGGAGAGGAATCCCGCGTACTAGTTTTTCTCCTCCCCATTATTACTTCCACCATAGCTCTACTGACTTAACCATCGGAGGGTTTTTCCCCAGGGAAACCCCCTGGGCCCTTTGATACGTTTCCCTGTCTTGCAGTTCATCTTCTGGTGATCCACAGCCCGCTCAGGACACAGCGCGAGATTTCACCTCTTCATCTGGCGCCGTCTGTGGGAAACGCACGAAGAGCCAAGATGGTGAGAAGAAGCTCAGGGAGGAGGTCCGCCGGCGAGAGGGATAAGGCCATGGTGGCGGCAGGAGATGGCGCCTCTAGGGCCTCACAGAACCCTCCCTCCAACGCTAGCGTCCCCACCAATGGGCTGCCGCCCCCTCCGACGGCGACAGGGGTACCCCCCAACTGTGGCGACGAGGTCTTCCAGGCCCTCAATAAGAAGCTTGACGTCCTCGTGGAGCTCATGAGGGCCTAGGCGGCAAGGGATGCCAGGTCCCGCACCCCGTCTGGGAGCCCCCCCCGTCGAAGTGCGTCCCAGCATACCGCCGGGGGCCGCTTCACCCTCCGCGGTCAGCAGCTCATCCGCAACAACGTTGGAGGACCCTCGCAAGCTCCGCCCCCGGAGCAAGAGGCTTCCTCCACGCCCAGAAAAGTGAAACAGGGGGCGAGGCCTCCGTGCCCGGGCGCTGACATTCCTGAGGATCGCCATGACGCTCCCCCCAGTCCCACGGCACGACCGCAGCCGAAACTATCCCTCCGACTGAGGGATTTTGAAAGACGTTTTGCAGAGCAAGAGCGCGCCCTCCGCGCCCTGTAGAAAACCTTCTTTCCCGGAGGACGAGGAGAAATCTCCTTTCTCCGAATACATCTTGAAGGCAGAGGTGTCTCCCAGAACCTCCATTCCGACCTTCAAGCTCTATGATGGCCAGGGCGACCCAGCCGACCACTACGACAGCTTCGACACCCTGGTAACTCTGCATGGAACGCCGGTGATGGGGACATCACTCAGAGCTCCCTCTGGCTCGATGCCTCTCTCCCCTCTGGAGACGGATAGGATGACTTGATGGGGCCTCGACGGCACTGGATTTCACTACTATAGACATCTTGATGTATTTTATCCTTTATTGAGTCCTTTTGATGTATTTCACTTCTATTTTTGAGTCTTGTCCTAGGTACTCTTACTAGTGGGTCACCATATTGGACTTGTTTGGTCGTATGGCCCATTAGGGAGCTAGGCCCATGGGCGCCCCTTTCTTGCACCCTTGGTTATCTGCTATTTTCCTTTTTCTCAAGGGCTTTTGTACAAAGTTGGGTTCCCTATATATAGGACCCCAACTCCCACTTGAGAAGGTAATGAAATATTGAGTAATTTTGAGCATAAGTGCATCTTTCCCTCTCTCTCTCTAGCTTCCTCACTCTCTCTCCCCCTCTCTCTAAAGGGGCCGGCCCCCTCTCTCTCTCCTCCTCTCTCTCTCTCCCTCTACCTTGGGCGAATCTGCCCCTTCACCTTCCCCCATCCACCTGCCACCTCACCCTCCAACCCTTCACTTCCCCTAGGCCACTTAACTCCCATCAATTCCCTCCCCTTCCCAAGAGACTCTTCC
Organism: Amorphophallus konjac; assembly: GCA_022559845.1. Lineage (NCBI taxonomy): Eukaryota > Viridiplantae > Streptophyta > Magnoliopsida > Alismatales > Araceae > Amorphophallus > Amorphophallus konjac. Next base: position 255,789,161 of record CM040126.1, on the reverse strand, counting down.
TATTCCCCATACATCTTCCCCACATCCAATACACCCCTCCCTCTTCCCCAAGCAACCTTCCCACTCCCCCACACCCTCATTCACACCCCTAGACCATTCAAACCCCAGCCCCCCCCCCTCCACTTGTTGCGCAAACACCCTCCCCACCCCTTACCTCCTTGCCTTGGCCGAACCCCACCCCCACCTCTACCAACTTCGGCCCCCACCTTCCTGCTCCATCCCCCCCCCCGACCAGATCCGACCCTCTCATCCCCCATACAACTCTCTCCCCTCCTGCCATCACCCCACATCTTCCCCATTACCCTAGCTCCACTTCTCCTTACCATTAACCCCACCTCCACCCCCTCAATCTGTTACAACTGCAGGTGGTAGAAGAAGTCTCGGTTTGCAGAAGCTCCCCCGAGGTCGTCCGGCAACATCTGAAGGCCCATCCTACCATTCTGGAAAGGGTTCCCTGTCCCCTACGCAGGCGAGGTGGAAGCACCCCGTTCCGAGTTCGTGGCCACCTGTGAGAACCGATCTCCTCCGACAGCGTCAAGAACCAGTTGCAGAACATCAGAGCCCGACCAGAAGCCGAACCACGGTCGACAGCGGCAGAACCAGACGGAAGTTCCTTCTCCAAAGATCTTCCTCTCCCTGTCCCCGATCAGGAGCAAGAAACGGGACCTCGTTCGCCCACCAGGAGCCCGAGTTACGAATTTTCTCCCACCGGCGTACGAGTCTGCCTCCTGCTGTCTTCCGTGACCAGATCCCACTCAACGGAGCTCCCCTGTCCACCCCGACCTCAGAAGGAGTCCCCGTCAGTTTTGGTGCGCAGAGGCCTTGTCTACGGAACCAACAACTCCGACGGATCGAGATTCTGAGTCCGGGAGCCCGAGATACAACGTCTGCATCCTGCTGCGCACGTTCTGGAGCTGTCAACCCCAGATTCCGGCATCCTGTTCGAGTCTCCACCACGACCACCAGCGACGACAGAAGAATTCGATATAAATCTGAGGCATCCCAACACCTGTTACGAAGCAAACCTCACTGGTTTCGTCATCGGCAACAATCCTGAGAATGATCTACAACTGCAGCAGCGACCACCTGTCCCTGTGCACAGCAAGCAAGCGGATCGGCGTCGGCCTCCGTTCCATCTTTCTCGTCAAAAACCCCCCTCCCGCCTGGTTGGCTTATCGCCCCTCCCTGCGTGGAGGTAGTGTTTGATGTATGTTTGAGTTCCCCATCCCTAGTTCCACCCTCCTGCGTGGGGCGTAGTTCATGTAACTAGCAGCTCAAGCTACATCGGCGCAGTGTGTGGGATCACACTTCCCCGCTCGCCCACGTCTCCGAACGGGGTTGGTTTCTTCAAACCAACCAGGTGAGCTCTAAAGCTTTGCTCCATTCATATTAGTGTCTGTTTGTTTAATATCCGTAGACATAGCTCCGTTGCGCAAGGGAGTGAGTGTCCGTTCCCGGAGCCATCATCATTGAGTGGTCACCGTGGTCATCGTGAGAAAGAGGAACCTTGTGCCCCAAGTGGCACCGGCCAGCCCCAAAGTGTGGGCCACGTACCCTCGGGAGGATAACCCTAGCCCTGCTGGCACTCTACCAGTTAGGGTCTTGATCCATCACCTCCATCTAGCATCATATAGTCACCCGGGGCTTGCGAGTGTGCGACGGCGTTTCGGTCTCAATTTATCATTTTACTTGCTATGTGATTGTGAATGCGGATTAGGTCCGAGGTTTGCATTTGCTTGCTGCATACCCCATACTCGTGTCACATCAAATTGGTATCAGAGCAAGTTTTAGACTTGTCTCTACAAGCCTAGGTCCAAGGGCTTTTGCACGTTCACCCGTGTGTCGATCTCTTCACCTTCGTGCATGTCTACCCGTCGAGGCACTGCTTACCAACCCAACCCCCCAAATTCTGATTCCCCCATGAGTTCCCATTCTCAGGGCAACCAAGGCATCCCTAGTGAAGTCCCCCCTGCCCCTATGGAGCAAGTTGACCCTATCCTTAGGGCTATCCTTGAGAAACTTGATGGACTTAGCACCCGAATGGATAAACTAGAGGAATTAAGGGCCCCACCTAGGATCCCTGCCCAAAGAGTCACCCCTCCTCCAGTTGAACCGGGTAGGGAAGGCCTTGAGAATGAGTGGTACCACGAACCGGAGAGGCCTCAACAGCCCCGGCATCATGAGAGACTCCCACCTAGGAACTATGCCCAAAGGTTTCCCCCTCCGCGGGATGAACATGATAGGGAAGACCTAGATAATGGGTGGTATCGTGAACAAGAGAGGGCTCCTCAACCTCGACACTATGAGAGGCGACCACGTGAGGATCATGATGAACTCCTATTAAGAATGATCAAAGTGGAAGCCCCTAATTTTGATGGGTCTCACAACCCTAGTGTCTACAAAGATTGGGAGCATGGCATGGACCAATACTTTGAGTGGTACCCCATGTCCGAGGAGAGGAAGGTTAGGTTGGCCAAAATGCACCTCCTTAAACTAGCCAAAACCTATTGGTTAAAGGTTGAAAACCAAAGGAGGATCAGGCATGAGGAACCCATTAACACTTGGATTGACATGAAAGATCAGCTTAGGAACAAGTACCTTCCCATCTCCTATAGCCAACTTCTTCTTGATGAATGGCAAAGCCTTACCCAAGAAGGGAAAACGGTGGAAGAGTATATTGAAAAATTTGATTCATACCTCCTAAGGTGTGGTGTGGTTGAGGATCCAGCCGTTACTCTATCCCGGTTTAGGAATGGTCTCCTTCCCCACATCAAACGGGAGCTCTTTATGAGGGAAGTGCATAGCTTGGAAATTGCCTATCAAATAGCCCGGGATGTTGAGAGATTCTCTAGAAATCCTAGGTTTGTCCCTCCCAAGGGGTCAGGACCACGTCCCAACCTCCCTCCTCTGTTAAAGACACCTCCTCCCAGTGGGGGAATTCCCACAAGACCCTCCCCACCTCCTACCACACCCAATCCTCCTCCTAGAAAGGAAGACAACTCCAAAGGGAAGGCCCCAATGAGTAGCACGATCAAGTGTTTCCAATGCCATGGCTATGGCCACATAGCCTCCCACTGTCCCTCTAAGGGGTTGTCAAGCCTAGTTATTGAGAGTGGACCTTCTACTACCCAGGAGACACATGAGGGTACTATTGAGGAATATGAGGCCAATTTAGAATGGGAAGGGGAATACAATGAACAATTCTTTAATGAAGGGGTAGAAGAGGACCCCCACTCCAGTCACCTAGGAGTAATAAGGTGCACCCTCACCCAACCACAAGAGGATGATTGGAGGAGGACCTCCATTTTTCACACATTTGTCAAAATCGGGGACCATGTTAGGAAGATCATCCTAGACAATGGGAGTTGTGTCAACGCCGTGTCTCCGGACACCGTCAAACTCCTAGGACTTACCCCTACATCCCACCCCAAACCTTACCGTGTGTCATGGATAAACAACCACTCCCTACCCGTCAACACATGTTGCCTTATCCCCATCACCTTTTCATCCTACAAAGAGCAAATATGGTGTGATATCATACCTATGGCTGTAGGAAGCATCCTATTGGGGAGACCTTGGATATATGATGTCAATGCCACCATTCATGGAAAAACAAACACATGCACCTTTGACCACGAGGGGAAGACTATCCGTCTCAACCCCTCCCCTCCCCAAAAAGAACCACCCACCAAGGGAACCCTTCCTACACCACCAAAACCCAAGGCCTCGATTGCTCCAACCCAATCAACAACACAAAGTCACACTTCTGCAAATCCGACAATCAAAGGCCTCCACCTTATCACCAAGAAGGAGCTCGAGGAAGAGATAACCCGGGGGGCACCCCTTTGTGCCATTGTCATATGCCTTGGGGAGGCAATTCCCTCCAACCCTCACCCCATGGAAATCCACCCTCTCTTGGAAGAATTTAAGGACGTTTTTCCCGAGGAACTCCCCGACCAACTACCACCCATGAGGGATGTCCAGCACGCTATAGACCTTGTCCCAGGAGCCACCCTCCCAAACCTACCCCACTATCGCCTCAATCCCACCGAACATGCTGAGTTAAGGAGGCAAGTGGAGGAACTGATTAGAAAGGGGTTTCTTAGGCTAAGCAAAAGCCCATGTGCGGTCCCGGCCCTCCTCACACCTAAAAAGGACGGGACATGGCGGATGTGTATTGACAGCAGGGCCATCAACAAAATTACTGTCAAATATAGGTTTCCCATACCTAGACTTGACGACATGCTGGACATGCTCGCCGGAGCCACCATATTTTCCAAAATAGACCTCAAAAGTGGCTATCATCAGGTTAGGATAAGGCCCGGGGATGAATGGAAAACAGCCTTTAAAACCAAGGATGGGCTTTATGAATGGCTGGTGATGCCTTTTGGGCTTTCAAATGCCCCAAGTACCTTCATGCGCCTTATGACTGAGGTCCTAAGGCCCTACATTGGAGTCTTCCTGGTAGTTTACTTTGATGACATCCTCATTTACAGCCAAACCAAGGAAGCCCACCTCAGTCATCTAAGGCAAGTTTGCACCACCCTTAGGAAGGAAAGCCTCTTTGCCAATTTAGGGAAGTGTCACTTTATGACCCAATCCATCACCTTCCTGGGGTATGTTGTCTCCACAGAAGGCGTATCCATGGACCCTGACAAAGTCCAAGCCATCATCAATTGGCCTGAACCTCGAACCCTCCATGAAGCCCGCAGTTTTCATGGGTTAGCCACCTTTTACCGGAGGTTCATCAGGGGGTTCAGCACCATCACAGCCCCTATCACCGATTGCCTCAAAAAGGGGACCTTTGTGTGGACCAAGTCCGCCACTAGAGCCTTCCAAGAGCTCAAAGAGAGAATGACCCAAGCCCCTGTCTTATGCCTCCCTGATTTCTCCAAAGTCTTTGAAGTGACTTGCGATGCCTCAGGGGTAGGAATTGGTGGGATCCTTAGCCAGGAAGGACACCCAGTGGCCTACTTTAGCGAAAAGCTGTGTGATGCCAGGATGAGGTACTCCACCTACGACAAGGAATTTTATGCGGTGGTACAATCCCTCCGGCATTGGAGACACTACCTCTTGCCTAACGAGTTTGTCATATTCTCCGACCACGAGGCCCTGAAATACCTCAACTCCCAGCAGAAACTGAATGCTCGGCATGCCCGATGGGTCGAACACATCCAGGCTTACACATTTGTAATCAAACACAAGGCTGGGAGTGAAAACCGAGCAGCCGATGCCCTCAGTAGGAGAATTTCCTTGCTAGCTACCATACAGGTGGAAGTCATAGGATTAGAAAGACTCAGGGAAGAGTACTCTGCTTGCCCGGACTTTGGCCCAATCCATACCACTCTGTCCACCCTCTCACCAAAGGAACATCAAGGGTTCATCTTAGAGGACGGGTACATTTTTAAAGGCCATAGGCTTTGCATACCAAGGACCTCTCTACGGGATTTTCTGATCTGGGAATTACATGCAGGAGGCTTGGCTGGACACTTTGGGATTCACAAAACCATTGCCTTGGTAGAAGGACAATTCCATTGGCCCAGCCTCAAAAGAGATGTGGCCAAAATTGTGAGGCAATGCCGCACATGTGCAGCCGCTAAGCAAATCAAGCAAAACACAGGCCTGTACACTCCCTTACCAGTCCCAGACCGACCTTGGCAAGATCTTAGCATGGACTTCGTACTAGGGCTACCCCGGACCCAAAGGAAACATGACTCCATTTATGTCGTGGTGGACCGATTCTCTAAAATGGCTCATTTCATCCCCTGTTACAAAACCTCAGACGCCTCCCATGTGGCACGTCTATTCTTTGAAGAGGTGGTCTGACTCCATGGCCTACCCAAGACCATTATCTCAGATAGGGACGTCAAATTCACCAGCTACTTTTGGAAGACCCTCTGGCATCTTATGGGGACCCTGCTTAAGTTTTCCACAGCCTACCACCCCCAAACCGATGGACAGACTGAAGTTGTCAATCGGAGCTTGGGGAACCTTCTACGGTGCCTTGTTGAGGATCGCCCCGGGAATTGGGATCTCATATTACCCCAGGCCGAGTTTGCATACAACAACTCTGTGAATAGGTCGATAGGGATGAGCCCGTTTGAGGCTGTGCATGGGTACAAGCCTAGAACCCCTACAGATCTCATTCCTTTGCCACCGCATGCTAGAGTGTCTATTAGTGCTGAGTCGTTTGCCCAACACATGAAGGAATTGCATGAGGAAATCCGCAAACACATTAACAAAAGCAATGAGGTGTATAAAAAGTCGGCCGACTCCCACCGCCGCCACCAGGAGTTTTACGTAGGTGATTATGTGATGGTACGAACTGAGAGGCTTTCCTCTGGGAATGTCTCCAAATTGAGGTCGCGTGGATCAGGCCCCTTCCAGGTTCTAAAGAGGATTGGCACAAACGCTTACGTGTTAGACCTCCCCGAGGAATACGCAATAAGCCCCACATTCAATGTGGCTGACCTGGTGCCATACAGGGGTTCCACGGTGACACCTAGTGAGGGAATTGAGCCTGTCCCACTTTTTGAGAGAGCCCCCACCCACAAGAACGTTCCACCAGCCCAGAGAGGCCAACGGGAGCAGATAGAGCGGATATTGGATGAACAGGTCACCATCACCCGGAGCAAAGTATACAAGCGATACCTGGTCAGGTGGAAGGGCCGGCCTCCTACAGATGACTCATGGGTAAGCAGGGAGGATCTTCAGCAGCTGGACCCGGATCTCCTGGAGCACTACCGCAGCCGAGAGGACCCTTACTCGACAGAGTCGAGTTCTTCCCAGTCCAGGGGAGTTGATGGGGACATCACTCAGAGCTCCCTCTGGCTCGACGCCTCTCTCCCCTCTGGAGACGGATAGGATGACTTGATGGGGCCTCGACGGCACTGGATTTCACTACTATAGACATCTTGATGTATTTTATCCTTTATTGAGTCCTTTTGATGTATTTCACTTCTATTTTTGAGTCTTGTCCTAGGTACTCTTACTAGTGGGTCACCATATTGGACTTGTTTGGTCGTATGGCCCATTAGGGAGCTAGGCCCATGGGCGCCCCTTTCTTGCACCCTTGGTTATCTGCTATTTTCCTTTTTCTCAAGGGATTTTGTACAAAGTTGGGTTCCCTATATATAGGACCCCAACTCCCACTTGAGAAGGTAATGAAATATTGAGTAATTTTGAGCATAAGTGCATCTTTCCCTCTCTCTCTCTAGCTTCCTCACTCTCTCTCCCCCTCTCTCTAAAGGGGCCGGCCCCCTCTCTCTCTCCTCCTCTCTCTCTCTCTCCCTCTACCTTGGGCGAATCTGCCCCTTCACCTTCCCCCATCCACCTGCCACCTCACCCTCCAACCCTTCACTTCCCCTAGGCCACTTAACTCCCATCAATTCCCTCCCCTTCCCAAGAGACTCTTCCTATTCCCCATACATCTTCCCCACATCCAATACACCCCTCCCTCTTCCCCAAGCAACCTTCCCACTCCCCCACACCCTCATTCACACCCCTAGACCATTCAAACCCCAGCCCCCCCCTCCACTTGTTGCGCAAACACCCTCCCCACCCCTTACCTCCTTGCCTTGGCCGAACCCCACCCCCACCTCTACCAACTTCGGCCCCCACCTTCCTGCTCCATCCCCCCCCCCCGACCAGATCCGACCCTCTCATCCCCCATACAACTCTCTCCCCTCCTGCCATCACCCCACATCTTCCCCATTACCCTAGCTCCACTTCTCCTTACCATTAACCCCACCTCCACCCCCTCAATCTGTTACAACTGCAGGTGGTAGAAGAAGTCTCGGTTTGCAGAAGCTCCCCCGAGGTCGTCCGGCAACATCTGAAGGCCCATCCTACCATTCTGGAAAGGGTTCCCTGTCCCCTACGCAGGCGAGGTGGAAGCACCCCGTTCCGAGTTCGTGGCCACCTGTGAGAACCGATCTCCTCCGACAGCGTCAAGAACCAGTTGCAGAACATCAGAGCCCGACCAGAAGCCGAACCACGGTCGACCGCGGCAGAACCAGACGGAAGTTCCTTCTCCAAAGATCTTCCTCTCCCTGTCCCCGATCAGGAGCAAGAAACGGGACCTCGTTCGCCCACCAGGAGCCCGAGTTACGAATTTTCTCCCACCGGCGTACGAGTCTGCCTCCTGCTGTCTTCCGTGACCAGATCCCACTCAACGGAGCTCCCCTGTCCACCCCGACCTCAGAAGGAGTCCCCGTCAGTTTTGGTGCGCAGAGGCCTTGTCTACGGAACCAACAACTCCGACGGATCGAGATTCTGAGTCCGGGAGCCCGAGATACAACGTCTGCATCCTGCTGCGCACGTTCTGGAGCTGTCAACCCCAGATTCCGGCATCCTGTTCGAGTCTCCACCACGACCACCAGCGACGACAGAAGAATTCGATATAAATCTGAGGCATCCCAACACCTGTTACGAAGCAAACCTCACTGGTTTCGTCATCGGCAACAATCCTGAGAACGATCTACAACTGCAGCAGCGACCACCTGTCCCTGTGCACAGCAAGCAAGCGGATCGGCGTCGGCCTCCGTTCCATCTTTCTCGTCAAAAACCCCCCTCCCGCCTGGCTGGCTTATCGCCCCTCCCTGCGTGGAGGTAGTGTTTGATGTATGTTTGAGTTCCCCACCCCTAGTTCCACCCTCCTGCGTGGGGCGTAGTTCATGTAACTAGCAGCTCAAGCTACATCGGCGCAGTGTGCGGGATCACACTTCCACGCTCGCCCACGTCTCCGAACGGGGTTGGTTTCTTCAAACCAACCAGGTGAGCTCTAAAGCTTTGCTCCATTCAAATTAGTGTCTGTTTGTTTAATATCCGTAGACATAGCTCCGTTGCGCAAGGGAATGAGTGTCCGTTCCCGGAGCCATCATCATTGAGTGGTCACCGTGGTCATCGTGAGAAAGAGGAACCTTGTGCCCCAAGTGGCATCGGCCAGCCCCAAAGTGTGGGCCACGTACCCTCGGGAGGATAACCCTAGCCCTGCTGGCACTCTACCAGTTAGGGTCTTGATCCATCACCTCCATCTAGCATCATATAGTCACCCGGGGCTTGCGAGTGTGCGACGGCGTTTCGGTCTCAATTTATCATTTTACTTGCTATGTGATTGTGAATGCGGATTAGGTCCGAGGTTTGCATTTGCTTGCTGCATACCCCATACTCGTGTCACATCAGCCGGATCCTATCAAATGCCGAGCCTTTGCGGCCACCCTGGTCCAAGGCGCTCAGGCATGGTTCCGGGCCCTCGCCCCTGGGTCCATCCGGGACTTCAGGTAATTCGGGCGAGTCTTCAAGGAAAGCTTCGCCGGGAGCGCCCCCCCAAGGTCAGTAGCGGGGCTCCTGGCCCTCAAACAGGCGCAAGGGGAAAGGCTCCGGGCTTATGTCCACCGATTTAAATCGGAAGCCCCCAGAATTCCCCGCCTGGATGTGGCCTCGGCCACGACCGCTCTGACCGGGGGCACCCGGGATGAGAATCTCCGTCGCGAACTGGTCCTCCACCCTCCCTCGACCCTTGCCGAGCTAGTGACTCTGGCACTGTGCCACGCCGAGTGCGAAGAAGTACTCAGCGCTTGCCGAGACACAACTGGCTCGGGTCGGGAGGGGGACAAGAAGCGGGCCTCCGAGCCAAATCCTGGCTCGGGCAAGAAGCGCGATCGGGAAGGAGAGCACAAACGGAAGTATGAGCGATACACCCCATTGACCGCGCCAGTCTACGAGATCTATGAAGACATCAAAGACTCGGGACTCCTCCGCCAGCCCTAACCAATGAGATCGAAGAACCGCAGGCGCGACAGGCATTGCCTATTCCACGGCGACCACGGGCACCACACCGGCGACTGTCACCGGCTCCAGGACGAGATCGAACGTCTCATCCGTCAGGGGCACCTGGCCCGGTTTGCAGCTGGGCGCAAAGAGGACCGAGACGCCGCCGAGGAGATCGACAACGCCCCCCGAGGGGTCCACATCAACATCATCTCCGGAGGAACGGCATCGGGCGGCGACACCAGCCGAGGAAGGAAGCGTCATGCCGAACGGGCCAGCCAGGCCTTAGAGCCCTCCAGGGGCCCGCCGAGGGAGCCCCAGGTCATAGTCTTCTCCGACCAAGACCTGGAAGGGCTGAACACCCCGCATGATGATGCCCTCGTTATCTCGGCCGTAATAAACCATTGTAACGTAGATAGAATTCTGGTTGACAATGGGAGCGCCCCCGATGTATTATCTTATGACTGTTTCCTCAAGATGGGGGAAGACCCATCCAAGCTCCGCTAGATCCGAACACCCCTTTGCGGGTTTAACGACCTGGCCACCTACCCCGAGGAAGCCCTAAGCCTACCGGTCACCATCGGCACCCCACCCAAAACTGTTACGGTCATGGTGGACTTCATAGTGATCAAGGGTATGATAGCGTACAACGCCATTTCCGGTCGAAAATCCTCAGCCGAATAAAGGCCGTACCATCTACCTATCACCAGAAAATGAAGTTTCCCACCAAAAATGGGTTGGGGGAAGTCCGAGGTAACCAGGCCACGGCTAGAAGGTGCTAAAACATCTCGGTGGAAGCCTCAAGGCCGGACGGGAAGGATAAGGGCCCCAAGGGAGTCGAAGGAAAGACCGTAACCACCGAGCCCGGTGGCGAATTGCTAACGGTATTCCTAAACGATGACCCGGCCCTCGGAGTAAGGATCGGAGCCGACCTACCACCTAAGGAATAGCAGCAATACACGAAATTTCTCTCTGAGTACATTCAGGTCTTTGCTTGGTCCGATGATCAACTCCCTGGCAAACCAGAGAAGACCGTGATGCACAAGCTCAACCTCGACCCCACTGCGAGGCCCGTACAGCAACGGAGAAGGAAGCATGCGCCCGAGAAGCAGGCGATCATCAAGGCGCAGGTCACCAAGGGATAAGAGACTGGCCTCTTCAGACCAGTCCGGTACCCAACGTGGCTAGCCAACGTCGTCCTGGTGTCAAAAACCACAGGCAAATGGCGAATGTGCGTGAACTTCACCGATCTGAATAAGGCTACCCCCAAGGACTACTATCCGCTACCGAGCATCGACCAATTGGTTGATTCAACCTCGGGCAACGAGATACTCAGCTTCCTAGATGCCTATTCGGGTTATCACCAGATCAGAATGAATCCAGAAGACGTCGAGAAGACCGCCTTCATCACCGACTGCGGCGTGTATTGCTACACCCAAATGCCCTTCGAGTTGAAGAACACTGGAGCCACATATCAGCGACTGGTAAATCACATGTTCGAGGGACAGCTAGGTCGGAACGTCGAGGCTTACATCAATGACATGCTCGTCAAGACCCCCAAGGCCCAAGACCACTTCACCGACCTTGCCGAAACCTTTGGCACCCTCCTGAAGTACAACATGAAGCTCAACCCCGCCAAGTGCGCCTTTGGAGTAAAATTCGGGAAGTTCCTGGGTTTCCTGGTCACTCAGCGCGGGATCGAAGCCAACCCCGACAAAGTCCAGGCCATCCTGGACATGCGCCCGCCCACGTGCGTTAAAGACGTCCAGCGTCTGACAGGGCGTGTCACCGCTCTCAGCCGGTTCCTATCCCGTGCGGCCGAACGATGCTTGCCCTTCTTCAAACTGATGAGGGGACCCAAGCTAGCATCTGCTACGTTCACATGGGATAAGGAATGCCAGACAGCATTTTCCGAGCTTAAAAAGTTCCTGGCTTCGCCACCGGTGCTCTCCAAGCCCGTCCCAGGCAAAGTCTTGCTGCTCTACCTCTCGGCGACGCCATCCACGGTCAGCTCGGTCCTAGTCAGAAATGACTCAGGAATCGAAAGACCGGTCTACTACACCAGGAAGGTGCTCAATGAGGTCGAACGGAGGTACCCCGCAACCGAGAAACTCGTGCTAGCGTTGGTTACCTCCGCAAGGCGTCTCTGACCCTACTTCCAGGGGCACCCCATCACCGTGCTAACCGGCGAGCCGTTGAAGAAGATTCTGGCCAACCCCGAGGCCTCAGGGCGACTCGTCAAATGGGCCATTATGCTCAGGGCCTACGACATCTCGTACCGGCCACGATTAGCAATCAAAGGCCAAGCGCTCGCCGACTTCATTGCCGAAAGCACCATCCCGGCCGAAGACAGGCCTCCGACCACGACCGGGCCAACCTGGGAACTGTTCGTCGATGGATCGTCCAATTCAGCAGGCAGCGGTGCGGGGATCCTCCTGAGGTCCCCCGAAGGGATAGAGCTACAGTACGCCTTGAAATTCAACTTTCAGGCATCCAACAATGCTTCCGAGTACGAGGCCCTTATCTCGGGAGCACGCATGGCCCGACGGTTGGGGGTCGAGTGAGTCAGGATCCACACCGACTCTCAGCTGGTCGCAGGTCAGGTCAACGGTGAGTACGAAGCTCGGGAGGCACCCATGATCAAATACCTTCAGTTGGTCCGCTGCCTTGCCCAACAGTTCGAGGAATTTGGGGTAGTCCAGATAGCTCGGGAGCAAAACTCTCGGGCGGACGCCCTCTCTCGATTGGCCTCCTCCCTAGACCCGGAAGGCACACGATCGGTCCTCCTAGAAGAGCTAGAGCGCCCGAGCATCGACACGGAGCTCCTCGCTGTTGACTCGGCCACTCCAAGTGATTGGCGCTCCCCCTACCTGTCCTGGCTACAGGACTCCCAAGAGCCCTCCGACCCTCGGGAAGCCCACCGAATGAAGTATCAAGCTCGGCGCTTCGTCGTCCTCGACAACACTCTCTACCGAAGATCGTTCTCCGGTCCCCTCCTGAAGTGCCTCGGCCCCGACGGAGCAAGCCGAGCCATCCAAGAGATTCACCAAGGCCTGTGCGGAGCGCATGCAGGAGGTCGGCCGCTAGCCAGGATCCTGCTACGGCAGGGGTACTGGTGGCTCACCCTGCAGCGCGACCGCACGGCTCACTCACGGCAGTGCGACCGTTGCCAGCGGTTCGACCATTTGGTCCATCAGCCGGCTACGGAACTTGTCACCCTAGCCGAGCCTTACCCTTTCACTCGGTGGGGAATCGATATCCTTGGGCCATTCCCGACGGCCCAGTCCCAGAAGAAGTTCATCATCGTCACCATCGACTACTTCACCAAGTGGATCGAGGCCGATGCTACGGCAAGGATCACCGAGACAGTCGTTTGGGGCTTTGTTTGGAAATCGATCATTTGTCACTTTGGCATCCCCCGAGTGATAGTGAGCGATAACAGTCGGCAATTCGACTCTCGGTATTTCCGAAACAGATGCGCCAACCTAGATATTCGTAACCACTTCACTTCGGTAGCCCACCCTCAGGCCAACTGGCTGGTTGAAAATGCCAATAAGACTATCTTAAAAGGCATAAAAACCAGACTCGGCAAGGCTAAGGGTAGCTGGCTCGAGGAATTGCCTAGCGTACTAAGGTCGCACCGAATGACCCCCAGGACGGCAACCGGTGAAAGCCTTTTTCAGTTGGTATATGGCACTGAAGCCGTCGTTCCATTAGAGATCACCAATCCGTCTCTCCGAGTGATCAGCTTCTCACCCGAGGTAAACGGGCAAAAGTTGCTCGAGAACCTCGACCTGGCAGACGAACTCCGAGAGATCGCGAACGTCCGAGCAACGGAGTACCAGCGTCGCCTCACTCGATACTACAATGCCAAGGTCCGAGACAGACGTTTCCAACCGGGGGACTTCATCCTCAGGAAGGCCGAAGCCTCTCAACCACTGGAGGCGGCGGGCAAGCTATCCCCGAACTGGGAAGGCCCCTACCGAGTGATCGAGACGCTCGGGAAAGGTGCGTACAGGCTAGCTACAATGGAAGGGGAACCCATTCCCCAGACATGGAATGCGACCACACTACGCAGATTCTATTTCTAAAGTTGTATAGCAAGATTGAATGAAATAAAATTCCCTCTCCATTCATTCAAACAATTGTTGGTACATCAGATAGGCAAATGCCAGTACATCACATAGCAAAAAGCAAAAATCCGTCTAACACCGCTTCAAGAGGCCATCGCTCGGCTGACTCGGTCTTGATATCCTCGCGTCCAGCCACTGACTCTGCCTCGTGTGGAAACTGGCTCGGACAAGAGGTGGTCGAGCCAGTTGGCTCGAGTGGCCCGCGACAAAGGTGATAGAGGGACTGCAGAAGGAGGGCCACCTTTAAACGTTGAGGAAGGCTACCTCCCAAGTTGGCAACAACCAGGAAAAAGGATCCAATCTGCCAACTCCTTGGAAGGAAGGAGAGAGCAAGCAGCCCCCGAAGAGTGAAAGAAATGAAGAACATAAGAGGGAAAAAGAGGCTGCTGGGAGGTTAGGAGGGAACTTGAGTCGCCTCCTCCCCTCACACGGAGGGGAGTGGCGGCAGGCACCCCTAATCCCCCCATCCGCCCTCCGCCTCGGCGTCCACCCGGAAGCCTCGCTGGAGCTAAGAAGAGGCAAACGGCGTGCTTCCACACGCCGAAGCCCTCCCCAGATCCGCGCGGCGACCGTCAGACCCGTCTCGTGCACGCGCGGCAACCGTGGGATCCGTTCAACATTCCAGGACAGCGGGAGCCCGCCGCTCCCCATCGTCGGCAGCGTCACCCTCCGCGGGACCCTCCATGCTTAGATTGCAGCGGCGTAACGCAGAGTGAAGAAGAAGGAGTAAGGACAGATCGTCGGTGAGAATCCTTAGCCTTAAGGAGGAAGGAGCGCCCTTCGGTCTCTCTTATAGGCCAAGGGAGGCCGCACGCCTTAAATGACTCCCCCCTTTAAAACACGCCAAGGGATCCCCCTGAATGGTCACCTCCAACTCCTCGATCCCCGCCCTAGCGGGATTCACGAAGTGGCCTGGCATTCAAAGCGTGAAGGAACGAAAGGACGACCCGTCAGAAGTCTACCAAATCAGTATGCGAAAACCGTGCAGAACATATTGGCACTTCCCAACTACTGCAGATACGCCAACCAAATCACGGCAAAGATGGTACTCAAACAGAGTAAGTCGTTCATTATCACACAAAAAGGAAACTCTCTAAAAAGAGGAAAGAGAGACAAAAAGGGAAAGAGGCGAACCAAGACAAAATACATCAGGTCTCGGGCCCACTTTGACGCTCGAGAGCGGCAGAAGGGGACGCGTCATCCCCGGCACCTTCGGTGACGGCCGGCTCGGACACTGACCTCGCCTGTGCGAGAACTGTCTCGGTCGTGAGCCCTCCCGAAACGCCAGGAGCCGGTGACCCCGATAGAGGCGACCCCTCCGAATCTTCCCTGACCGATGATGAGGAGCTAGAAACCGACTCATCCGAGTCATAACGCTGGCCGAAGGGGAACTCGATCGCGGAGTTTTGCTCATCGGCGTAGTTTATCACCCGGCGATAGCCCTGCTTGAACCTCTTTCGAGCGCCCCGGCGAAGTGCTACCTCGTAATAGGGTAGGGCGGCTTCCACCAGGTCGGCCGAGTAAGCATCCGAGCTCCTATAGCGCTCGATGGCCTCCGCCTCGATCTGCCTCGCCCTTCTGACGAGCTCGACCCGAGCCCGCTCTGCCTCGGCCACACGCTCCTCCGCCCTCGCCAGACGCTCCTCTACCTCGACCATCCTCCGCTCGGCTTCGCTCGCACGCTCCTCTGCCCGGGCCCGGTCCACCTCAGCCTCAGAGCGGAGGCGCTCCGCCACCTCCACCCGATCTAGCAGCTCGGCGCGTTCGAGCTCCCAGTGATTGTCTAGCTCGAGGCGACGCAGACGCTCCTCCTCTAGGGATCGGCTTGTCCTCTCAAGAGACTCTCGGGTCTTGGCGAGCTGTTCGGTCAGCACCCCGGCTTCCAGTCGGCTCGCCCGCGCCACCTCCTGGAACGCGAAAAACTCCTGCCGGAGCCCCTCATGCTCCCCCTTGAGTCGGGCCAGTTTCCTCTCGCATCCCCCCAAGGGCCCAGGCGAGATTCGACCGCTTTGCCTCCGTCCGCGCGTGCGCCTCCGACATCAAAGCCGCTGACCAAGTTATGACCAGGCCGCCCTCCATCAGAACATCAAGGATCCCGGGGGGGGGGGGGGTATTGCGCTTTTCTCCCCCCTTCGTCCTTGCGGCAATCGACCGGCAGACCTGATACAGGTCGCCTGTAATACCGAGCCTTTCCAAGGGCTCCGGCAGAGGGAACCGCTCCGCCCTGGGCACCCCGCCAGAAGGCTCTGCTCGCGCGATGGAGCTAACCGCCTTGCGCACCACGATCGGTTGGGGTTGCGACGCCTCCCCGGGCGAACCCCCAACCTCGACCGGCGCCGCGGGATCGACCGCACCGGGAACTTCGAGGACTTGGGGATGCAACGCCCTCGCGGGTGAACCCCCAGCCCTGCCTGTCTCGGCCCGCACCTCGCCGATCGAGACATCACCGACTCCGACCGATCCCCCGGTCTCAGCGTCAACTACTTCAACATAGGCCCCCTCTACCCCCGTGGGGGGGAGAGCCGACCCATCGCCGCCCTCTGAAGGGCCCCCGGTCTCCTCGGCCCCCTCTCGCCTGGCAGGTGGGGGAGCTGGCCCCGAGGGGTCAGCCCCATCTTGCCCCCGAGAGGGGAGCGCCGCCGAGCCGGAGTCACCTCCGGTGGTAGTAGGAAGACCTGCCTTATTGGCCCGTTTCCTGGCCTTCGCGGCCTCCCGCAACTTTCACGCCGTGGGATCCTTACGCTTCATACCAGTTGATCGTGAAGATCCCTCGGGGGCCACCCCCTTGCCCTTATCTCGGGCTTGGGCGCTACCCGCAGAAGCATCTGGTTCGTCGGCCGCCGAGTCATCTCCCAGATCAATGACCTCAGCAGCTTCCTCCAGAGGTTCCCGCCTCACGTCTGCAACAAAGGAAGAAGACCCGGTCAGGAGAAAGAAAGTAACTACCACCCCAGGAGAAGAACCTCGAGAGCGGTACCTGTCGACGTCAACCGCGTAAGAAAACACCGTTCGATGTTCTCCGGCGTCACCAGCTCCTCGGTCGACTGGCGGTTATCCAGCAGACGAGCGGCCTGCCACTCCACGTGGGGAGGGAACTCCTCCTGGCGAGGGGGAAGATTCGGATGAAAATTGGGCGAGACCAGACATCTCCAAGACTCGTCCGTCGCCTCCGCCTTCACCCAGAAGAATTGGGTCTTCCACCCCTTGTGCGAGGAGTCCTTCGCTGCGAGTGAGATGCAACTCCTGTTCCTCCTCGCCTGGATAAAGTAGAAGCCCTTCCCTGCCGATGGGTGCACTTTCAACTCGAAAAAATAGTGAAAGAGGTCCAAGGAAGGAAAAATGTCGTGCTGACGACAGAGAATCCGAAAGGCGGAAAGAAGGAGATATGAGTTGGCCACCAACTGAATAGGCGCCAACCGGAAGAACTCGAGAAGCTTAAGTACAAAAGGCTCGAAGGGAAGGCGGAACCCACTCTTCCAAGCCAGAAGAAAAGTGCAAATGTGCCCCGTACGGCTGTCCAGACTCGTCTCATACGGGGCGGCGGCAATAAAGCTGTACCTGAGAGGCAAGCGAAAATGATGATCCAGCTTCCTCACCTCGGCTTCCCCCAACTCACTGCAATTGGGGACGGGCTCCCGCCTCACCTGCTCGATTTCCAAAGGCAGATCCGCCATCGAGCTGGAAGATGATCCCTCGCGCGAGCTCGAAGACTCCGGGGGGGAAGGAAGTTGCCGGACCACCTCCGCGGTTATCCTCGCCAACTCCTCAAACGCAGCCGCAAGACTTTGCGTCTCCACTGTGCTCTCACGGTGCATCAAGGAGCCCCATAAGCAAAGAAACTAAGGAAAGCCTAAAACCCTGAGAAGCCTAGAACGACGAACAGCGCCCAATGCCTATAAAACCCTGGAGGAAGGCGGCGCGTCGTTCTGTGCTCCGAGAAAAGGGGGGCCCTTCATTTCAAATCCGTCAGGATCATCATTACGGGCCCAGGCGACCACTACACGTGGCTCCATAACGCCAACAGAATTCCACCCACTTGAGCCACGCCGGTCCAAAGCCTCAAAAACTACTCGACCGAGCCTCCATGGCTCGAGAGTAGGAGGGGGACAAGTGGAGAGGGGGATTTCTGCAGCCCACTCAAAGAGCAGCACAACAAGACCCAACAGGGTCCAACGAGGCAAGCTCACATGAGTGACAGCCCTCAGGGCCCACTTAGGAAAGAAAAGCCCAATGAACAAACACTTGATGATGAGGGCATCACTCACGATTCCCTCTGGCTTGGCACCTCTCTCCCTCCCGGAGGCAGCTAGGAAGCAGCCCTTCTTCTGGATTGGACCTGAGTGCTTACCATTTGGTCATCTTGTTGATTTCTCCTTTTTTCTTGAGTCATAATCATGTAATTTGCCTTTTATTTGAGTCTTGTACCTAGGTTATCTAGTCATTTCCCTAAGTTCGAGTCTCATTAGGCTATGGAGCTTGCTATTGGGCCTATTTCTTTGGGCTAGGCTCATGGGCGCACCCCCCCTTCCTTGGTTATCTGTTAGTATATTAAAAGTCAGGGTCTTATATGTAAAAGTGGGTTTCTTATAAATAGGACCCCAATCCCTCTTTTGAAGGTTAATGAAGTATTGTTGAAAATTGCCACTTAAGTGCTCTTCTCTCTCTCTCACTAGCTCTCTCTCTTCCTCTCTCTCTAGGGGGCGAACCCCACTCTCTCTCTCTCCCCCTCCCTTGGGCGAACTAGCCCCTTCACCTTCCCCTCCCCCTGCCACCTCAGCTGCCACCTCACCCTCCACCCCTTCACCTCCCCTAGGCCACTTAATACTCCATTTACTCCCACCACTCCCCAAGCAACCCTTCCCCTTCCCCATACAACCTTCCATCTTCCCAAGAGGAATCCCCACTTCCCAAGCATCTCTCCACATCACCAAGGCAGCCCCTTCCCATTCCCTAGACTACCATTAACCCTCCATTAACCCACCACTCCAAATCCAAAGGCAACATCCCCACTCCCCTAGACCATTTGCGCCCCCACCCCCATCCTTGGCCGCACCCCTCTCCCCTCCCCTCCACCTACCAGCTGTGGCCATCTCACCCCCCTCCCTCTTGGATCTCTCTTCTCCCCCCCTGCTCAACCCCTCTCATCACCCTCGAAGCATCCCACCCCACCCACCATCCACACCTCTCCACCTCCATTGCTAACCCCCACCTACCCCAACCAAGTTCTTCCACCCCTCTCTTCCCCTTTGATCAGTCTGCAGGTGGCAGAGAAAGTGCTGTTTGGCAGAAGCTGTCACGGAGTCATACGGAGACCTCTGAAGACGTACCATACATTTCTGGAAAGGTCGACCAGTCGACTTCGCAGGCGAGGCGGTCTCATCCCATTCCGAGTTCGGGGATGTCCGGGAGAGCCATTCTCCCCTGACTGCGCTGGACTCCCTCTGCAGAGTACCTGAACCCGGTTAGAAGCTGCACCACGACAAACGGAGAAGGATTCAGACTACGAGATCTTCTACAAAGTTCTCCTTCCTCAAGTCCTCTATCAGGATCAAGAAGTAGAATTGCGTTTGGGGTCCGGAGGCCAGAGTTCTCGTTTTTCTCCCTCGGCAGGTCGGGTCTGCCTCCCACAGTCTGTAGCGACCTGCCCCCACTCTTCTGAGCCTCCCCATCCTCACCGACATCAGACGGCTTCCCCGTCAATTTTTCTGTGAAGAGGGCTCGACCACGGTTCCAGAAACTCCAGCGGCTCGTGATTCAGAGCTCGGAAGCGACCGGGGTAGCTTCTGCAAGTCGCTGTTTGTATCAGGTAGTTCCTGCGGCTAGAATCTGCCACCCTGTTCGAAGCTCGACCCGGACCAGAAGCTGCAGCAGAAGAAACCATGAAAATTCTGGGTCATCCGCATACCAGATACGAAGATCCCCACTCTGCTCTCTCCTCCGGAAAAATTCTGGAACGCGATCTACAGCCCCGGGACCGTCTGGTAGTCAGCCATCACAGCCTGCACGTGGAAACAGCCTCGGCTTCCCTCTTCCGTTCTCCGACGATTCTCCCGTCCCCACCTGGCCAGCTTACCGTCCCTCCCTGCGTGGAGGTAGTGTTTGATTGTATTTGATCATCCCTTCCCCGAGGTCACCCTCCTGCGCGAGGTGTAGTGGTTGTATTAAGTTGAACAGGTTGAAGCTTCATCGGCGCAGTGTGCGGGGACCCACACTTCCCTGCTCGCCCTCGTCTCCGACCGGGGTTGGTTTCCTCAAACCAGCCAGGTGAGCCTCTACCCTTGCTCATTTACTCCTGTTCATTTCATATCTGCGAAACTTATCTGCTGGTCGGTGAGAGAGTGCCCGATCCCGGAGCCACCAACCCTTGTGTGGTCACCGTGGATGATAGTGAGCGAGTGACCTAGTGCCCCCAAGGCACCCGGCCGCCCTTATTTGTGGGCTTCATATCCTCGGGAGGGACAACCTTAGCGGTGCTGGTCCTCTAGCCAGCCAGGGGCTTTCTCCAAAATCTCGACTCGGCATCACCGAGTCACCCCGAGAAACGTATGCGCGCGGTGTGACGGCGACTCTCAAGTTGCTCCCAATCTTGTGGTTGTGATTGCGAATCAAGTCCTAGGGATCAAATCTATTGCTGCATCTGGTGTCACATCAAATGGTATCAGAGCAAGTCGTTCGATTTGTTCTATCCAAATCGGGGTCCTAGGAATCTCTTGTTCACCATGTTCTTTAGCTTCAAAGTAGTCCTACCCCACAACAAAATCACCACTGTGTTCCTTGATGAGTACCAATCGGGAAATTATGTCTCCCAAACTCTTGTGAACTCCTTGTCGCAAGAAGGAAAATTGTCATCCATGGGGAATGGGTTTTCGTAGAGTTCTACGTACCTTGTGTAAGCCGCATTCCCTCCAAATCCATTACGTGGGGTAGTGGGGCATGGTGCAAAATTCGACCCCTTGGGTCACATATTATTTTGGGAAAAGAATGGATGGAAGAACAACAAGCAATCATAGATCCCGAAGGAAAAGGGTGTCACTTGCAATCCTCGAGAGATAAGAAAAGGTTCCACTTCCCAAATTCTTATAACCAAACCCTCTCCAAGTTTGAGCAAACCAGTCAAAAGCGGTCAGTTAAAATGGAAAATGAGCCTCAAATCTCCATTACACAAAACCAACCCGAACCCCAACATGAGCAACTCATCCCACCCACTGGTGAGCTAACCATAGAAGAGCCCCTAGCTACCTGGCTCAAAAATGGTCCCATCTTGTACCCTTCAACCCCATGCAACCTCCCCATAGAGCAAGTTCAACTAGTGCCATGTCATTCTCTTCACACAACATATCAATCCTTTTGCTTTGTGGAAACCCTTGAAGACCTACTTAGGAGTTTGAGTTATCAAATGGGGTTGACTAGCATGTTGGCCATGGAACCCATTAAGCCCAAGTACCTTGCCTTTGCCTACTCATCCATTGGCTCCATTACATCTATTTGCACTATAGGCCAATGCACTAGTGAGCTTTTAATCTTCCTGCCAATCCCTGGGGAACTTGACCCAATGAACCCCACAAAAAAATGCTCTCCACTCCTCAAGGTCACACTTCCTAGTGAGTCCACACTCTCGTTGTTGCCCCTTGTCGATGAAGGTTCAACATGCATCGGGGAACGTCCTACTTGGGCCAACCTATCCAAGGACATAGAGGAATCCCTCCATAAAAGTTTCAATTTCTATGATCCTTTTGACCCCACTCAATGGAAAGCCCCTCCTTCCATGAGAATTGTGATTTTAGGGGAACCCCTCATTGAGTGGCTTAAGCAAAACCTCCTCCTCCACAACATGCACCCCCTATGGAAAATCATTTCCCAATTGTGCCCACCTCTCCATTCCACACAACCTTCCAATCGTTCTCCTTTGTAGGAGCTATGAGGGACTTGGTTAGGAATGTACTTTGGCAAATAGAGGTGAGAAACATGTGGGCCTTAGAAGCAAGCCACATGGGGTACCTTAGTTTCTCACACCCCTCCATCGGGACCATCACCTCCATTTACACCAAGGGTCCTTGCATGAGTAAACTCCTATTATTTCTACCCGAGCCCAATGAGTCTTACATCACCCCCTTACCCTCCTACAAGGAGCATTGCATCGGGTCCCACCAGGGTCATGACTTCCACTTCCCTATGTGTGCTAGGGACCCTAGGGCGATCACTTGGATTGAAACCCCCCTCCACGTCACTCACCCCTTAACCCATCTTGATCTGTTTGGCCACTCCCTATGGGCTTCCAAGTACTCATCACTCACCACCCTCCTACCCTCACCCACCAGGTCAATCCATGTGAAGTCAAAACATGAAGAAAGCATTCATGGATGTCCCGGACCCCCGGCATCAAACACCCCTTTGCATGATAGTCTCATCTATGGATGTCCCGGTCCTCCTAGGTCCGTCAAAATCTACGTAGCACCACTGCATGTTAGGTCCACATTTGGTTGTCCAGGACCCCCATTATCCACTAGTGAGTCAACATCCACAAAGATGCATGAAAATACTCGCAAAAACATCAACAAGAGCAATGAGATTTACAAGAAGTCAGCTGATTCCCACCGCCGCCACCAAGAATTCCAAGTTGGTGATTTTGTGATGGTGAGAACTGAGAGGCTATTCCCTGGGAATACCTCTAAGTTGAGGTCTCGGGGAGCCGGCCCCTTCCAGGTGCTGAGACGACTTGGCACCAATGCTTATGTGTTGGACCTCCCTGAAGAATACGGAGTAAGTCCCACATTCAATGTGGCTGACCTGGTACCCTACAAGGGCCCCACGGTGACACCCAGTGAGGAGATCCAGCCTATTCCACCCCTTGAGAGTGCCCCCACACTTCAGAGAGCTCCACCCAACTTGAGAAACCAGCGTGATAAAGTGGAGCGGATATTAGATGAACAGGTCACCAACACAAGGAGCAAGGCGTATGAGCGATACCTGGTCAGGTGGAAGGGACGACCACCCTCGGACGATGCCTGGGTGAGCCGGGAGGATCTCCAACAGCTGGACCCCGATCTTCTAGAGCAGTACCACAGCAGGGAGGGCCTTTACTCGACTGAGTCGAGCACTTCGCAGCCCAGGAGAATTGATGAGGGCATCACTCACGATTCCCTCTGGCTTGGCACCTCTCTCCCTCCCGGAGGGAGCTAGGAAGCAGCCCTTCTTCTGGATTGGACCTGAGTGCTTACCATTTGGTCATCTTGTTGATTTCTCCTTTTTTCTTGAGTCATAATCATGTAATTTACTTTTTATTTGAGTCTTGTACCTAGGTTATCCAGTCATTTCCCTAAGTTCGAGTCTCATTAGGCTATGGAGCTTGCTATTGGGCCTATTTCTTTGGGCTAGGCCCATGGGCGCCCCCCCCTTCCTTGGTTATCTGTTAGTATGTTAAAAGTCAGGGTCTTATATGTAAAAGTGGGTTTCCTATAAATAGGACCCCAATCCTTCTTTTGAAGGTTAATGAAGTATTGTTGAAAATTGCCACTTAAGTGCTCTTCTCTCTCTCTCACTAGCTCTCTCTCTTCCTCTCTCTCTAGGGGGCGAACCCCACTCTCTCTCTCTCTCCCCCTCCCTTGGGCGAACTAGCCCCTTCACCTTCCCCTCCCCCTGCCACCTCAGCTGCCACCTCACCCTCCACCGCTTCCTTTCCCCTAGGCCACTTAATACCCCATTTACTCCCACCACTCCCCAAGCAACCCTTCCCCATACAACCTTCCATCTTCCCAAGAGGAATCCCCATTTCCCAAGCATCTCTCCACATCCCCAAGGCAGCCCCTTCCCATTCCCTAGACTACCATTAACCCTCCATTAACCCACCACTCCAAATCCAAAGGCAACATCCCCACTCCCCTAGACCATTTGCGCCCCCACCCCCATCCTTGGCCGCAACCCTCTCCCCTCCCCTCCACCTACCAGCTGTGGCCATCTCACCCCCCTCCCTCTTGGATCTCTCTTCTCCCCCCTGCTCAACCCCTCTCATCACCCTAGAAGCATCCCACCCCACCCACCATCCACACCTCTCCACCTCCATTGCTAACCCCCACCTACCCCAACCAAGTTCTTTCACCCCTCTCTTCCCCTTTGATCAGTCTGCAGGTGGCAGAGAAAGGGCTATCTTGCAGAAGCTGTCACGGAGTCATACGGCGACCTCTGAAGATGTACCATACATTGCTGGAAAGGTCGACCAGTCGGCTTCGCAGGCGAGGCAGTCTCATCCCATTCCGAGTTCGGGGCTGTCCGGGAGAGCCATTCTCCCCTGACTGCGCTGGACTCCCTCTGCAGAGTACCTGAACCCGGTTAGAAGCTGCACCACGACAAACGGAGAAGGATTCAGACTACGAGCTCTTCTACAAAGTTTTCCTTCCTCAAGTCCTCTATCATGATCAAGAAGTAGAATTGAGTTCAGGGTCTGGAGGCCAGAGTTCTCGTTTTTCTCCCTCGGAAGGTCGGGTCTGCCTCCCACAGTCTGCAGCGACCTGCCCCCACTCTTCTGAGCCTCCCCGTCCTCACTGACATCAGATGGCTTCCCCGTCAATTTTTCTGCGAAGAGGGCTCGACCACGGTTCCAGAAACTCCAGCGGCTCGTGATTCATAGCTCGGGAGCGACCGGGGTAGCTTCTGCAAGTCGCTGTTTGTATTAGGTAGTTCCTGCGGCTAGAATCTGCCACCCTGTTCAAAGCTCGACCCGGACTAGCAGCTGCAGCAGAAGAAATCGTGAAAATTCTGGGTCATCCGCGTACTAGATACCAAGATCCCCACGCTGGTCTCGTCTCCGGAAAAATTCTGGAACGCGATCTACAGCCCCGGGACCGTCTGGCAGTCAGCCATCACAGCCTGCACGTGGAAACAGCCTCGGCTTCCCTCTTCCGTTCTCCGACGATTCTCCCGTCCCCACCTGGCCAGCTTACCGTCCCTCCCTGCGTGGAGGTAGTGTTTGATTGTATTTGATCATCCCTTCCCCGAGGTCACCCTCCTGCGCGAGGTGTAGTGGTTGTATTAAGTTGAACAGGTTGAAGCTTCATCGGCGCAGTGTGCGGGGACCCACACTTCCCTGCTCGCCCTCGTCTCCGACCGGGGTTGGTTTCCTCAAACCAGCCAGGTGAGCCTCTACCCTTGCTCATTTACTCCTGTTCATTTCATATCTGCGAAACTTATCTGCTGGTCGGTGAGAGAGTGCCCGATCCCGGAGCCACCAACCCTTGTGTGGTCACCGTGGATGATAGTGAGCGAGTGACCTAGTGCCCCCAAGGCACCCGGCCGCCCTTATTTGTGGGCTTCATATCCTCGGGAGGGACAACCTTAGCGGTGCTGGTCCTCTAGCCAGCCAGGGGCTTTCTCCACAATCTCGACTCGGCATCACCGAGTCACCCCGAGAAACGTATGCGCGCGGTGTGACGGCGACTCTCAAGTTGCTCCCAATCTTGTGGTTGTGATTGCGAATCAAGTCCTAGGGATCAAATCTATTGCTGCATCTGGTGTCACATCAAATGGTATCAGAGCAAGTCGTTCGATTTGTTCTATCCAAATCGGGGTCCTAGGAATCTCTTGTTCACCATGTTCTTTAGCTTCAAAGTAGTCCTACCCCACAACAAAATCACCACTGTGTTCCTTGATGAGTACCAATCGGGAAATTATGTCTCCCAAACTCTTGTGAACTCCTTGTCGCAAGAAGGGAAAATTGTCATCCATGGGGAATGGGTTTTCGTAGAGTTCTACGTACCTTGTGTAAGCCGCATTCCCTCCAAATCCATTACGTGGGGTAGTGGGGCATGGTGCAAAATTCGACCCCTTGGGTCACATATTATTTTGGGAAAAGAATGGATGGAAGAACAACAAGCAATCATAGATCCCGAAGGAAAAGGGTGTCACTTGCAATCCTCGAGAGATAAGAAAAGGTTCCACTTCCCAAATTCTTATAACCAAACCCTCTCCAAGTTTGAGCAAACCAGTCAAAAGCGGTCAGTTAAAATGGAAAATGAGCCTCAAATCTCCATTACACAAAACCAACCCGAACCCCAACATGAGCAACTCATCCCACCCACTGGTGAGCTAACCATAGAAGAGCCCCTAGCTACCTGGCTCAAAAATGGTCCCATCTTGTACCCTTCAACCCCATGCAACCTCCCCATAGAGCAAGTTCAACTAGTGCCATGTCATTCTCTTCACACAACATATCAATCCTTTTGCTTTGTGGAAACCCTTGAAGACCTACTTAGGAGTTTGAGTTATCAAATGGGGTTGACTAGCATGTTGGCCATGGAACCCATTAAGCCCAAGTACCTTGCCTTTGCCTACTCATCCATTGGCTCCATTACATCTATTTGCACTATAGGCCAATGCACTAGTGAGCTTTTAATCTTCCTGCCAATCCCTGGGGAACTTGACCCAATGAACCCCACAAAAAAATGCTCTCCACTCCTCAAGGTCACACTTCCTAGTGAGTCCACACTCTCGTTGTTGCCCCTTGTCGATGAAGGTTCAACATGCATCGGGGAACGTCCTACTTGGGCCAACCTATCCAAGGACATAGAGGAATCCCTCCATAAAGTTTCAATTTCTATGATCCTTTTGACCCCACTCAATGGAAAGCCCCTCCTTCCATGAGAATTGTGATTTTAGGGGAACCCCTCATTGAGTGGCTTAAGCAAAACCTCCTCCTCCACAACATGCACCCCCTATGGAAAATCATTTCCCAATTGTGCCCACCTCTCCATTCCACACAACCTTCCAATCGTTCTCCTTTGTAGGAGCTATGAGGGACTTGGTTAGGAATGTACTTTGGCAAATAGAGGTGAGAAACATGTGGGCCTTAGAAGCAAGCCACATGGGGTACCTTAGTTTCTCACACCCCTCCATCGGGACCATCACCTCCATTTACACCAAGGGTCCTTGCATGAGTAAACTCCTATTATTTCTACCCGAGCCCAATGAGTCTTACATCACCCCCTTACCCTCCTACAAGGAGCATTGCATCGGGTCCCACCAGGGTCATGACTTCCACTTCCCTATGTGTGCTAGGGACCCTAGGGCGATCACTTGGATTGAAACCCCCCTCCACGTCACTCACCCCTTAACCCATCTTGATCTGTTTGGCCACTCCCTATGGGCTTCCAAGTACTCATCACTCACCACCCTCCTACCCTCACCCACCAGGTCAATCCATGTGAAGTCAAAACATGAAGAAAGCATTCATGGATGTCCCGGACCCCCGGCATCAAACACCCCTTTGCATGATAGTCTCATCTATGGATGTCCCGGTCCTCCTAGGTCCGTCAAAATCTACGTAGCACCACTGCATGTTAGGTCCACATTTGGTTGTCCAGGACCCCCATTATCCACTAGTGAGTCAACATCCACAAAGATGCATGAAAATACTCGCAAAAACATCAACAAGAGCAATGAGATTTACAAGAAGTCAGCTGATTCCCACCGCCGCCACCAAGAATTCCAAGTTGGTGATTTTGTGATGGTGAGAACTGAGAGGCTATTCCCTGGGAATACCTCTAAGTTGAGGTCTCGGGGAGCCGGCCCCTTCCAGGTGCTGAGACGACTTGGCACCAATGCTTATGTGTTGGACCTCCCTGAAGAATACGGAGTAAGTCCCACATTCAATGTGGCTGACCTGGTACCCTACAAGGGCCCCACGGTGACACCCAGTGAGGAGATCCAGCCTATTCCACCCCTTGAGAGTGCCCCCACACTTCAGAGAGCTCCACCCAACTTGAGAAACCAGCGTGATAAAGTGGAGCGGATATTAGATGAACAGGTCACCAACACAAGGAGCAAGGCGTATGAGCGATACCTGGTCAGGTGGAAGGGACGACCACCCTCGGACGATGCCTGGGTGAGCCGGGAGGATCTCCAACAGCTGGACCCCGATCTTCTAGAGCAGTACCACAGCAGGGAGGGCCTTTACTCGACTGAGTCGAGCACTTCGCAGCCCAGGAGAATTGATGAGGGCATCACTCACGATTCCCTCTGGCTTGGCACCTCTCTCCCTCCCGGAGGAGCTAGGAAGCAGCCCTTCTTCTGGATTGGACCTGAGTGCTTACCATTTGGTCATCTTGTTGATTTCTCCTTTTTTCTTGAGTCATAATCATGTAATTTACTTTTATTTGAGTCTTGTACCTAGGTTATCCAGTCATTTCCCTAAGTTCGAGTCTCATTAGGCTATGGAGCTTGCTATTGGGCCTATTTCTTTGGGCTAGGCCCATGGGCGCCCCCCCCCTTCCTTGGTTATCTGTTAGTATGTTAAAAGTCAGGGTCTTATATGTAAAAGTGGGTTTCCTATAAATAGGACCCCAATCCTTCTTTTGAAGGTTAATGAAGTATTGTTGAAAATTGCCACTTAAGTGCTCTTCTCTCTCTCTCACTAGCTCTCTCTCTTCCTCTCTCTCTAGGGGGCGAACCCCACTCTCTCTCTCTCTCCCCCTCCCTTGGGCGAACTAGCCCCTTCACCTTCCCCTCCCCCTGCCACCTCAGCTGCCACCTCACCCTCCACCGCTTCATTTCCCCTAGGCCACTTAATACCCCATTTACTCCCACCACTCCCCAAGCAACCCTTCCCTCCATACAACCTTCCATCTTCCCAAGAGGAATCCCCACTTCCCAAGCATCTCTCCACATCCCCAAGGCAGCCCCTTCCCATTCCCTAGACTACCATTAACCCTCCATTAACCCACCACTCCAAATCCAAAGGCAACATCCCCACTCCCCTAGACCATTTGCGCCCCCACCCCCATCCTTGGCCGCAACCCTCTCCCCTCCCCTCCACCTACCAGCTGTGGCCATCTCACCCCCCTCCCTCTTGGATCTCTCTTCTCCCCCCTGCTCAACCCCTCTCATCACCCTAGAAGCATCCCACCCCACCCACCATCCACACCTCTCCACCTCCATTGCTAACCCCCACCTACCCCAACCAAGTTCTTCACCCCTCTCTTCCCCTTTGATCAGTCTGCAGGTGGCAGAGAAAGGGCTGTCTTGCAGAAGCTGTCACGGAGTCATACGGCGACCTCTGAAGATGTACCATACATTGCTGGAAAGGTCGACCAGTCGGCTTCGCAGGCGAGGCGGTCTCATCCCATTCCGAGTTCGGGGCTGTCCGGGAGAGCCATTCTCCCCTGACTGCGCTGGACTCCCTCTGCAGAGTACCTGAACCCGGTTAGAAGCTGCACCACGACAAACGGAGAAGGATTCAGACTACGAGCTCTTCTACAAAGTTCTCCTTCCTCAAGTCCTCTATCATGATCAAGAAGTAGAATTGAGTTCAGGGTCCGGAGGCCAGAGTTCTCGTTTTTCTCCCTCGGCAGGTCGGGTCTGCCTCCCACAGTCTGCAGCGACCTGCCCCCACTCTTCTGAGCCTCCCCGTCCTCACCGACATCAGAAGGCTTCCCGTCAATTTTTCTGCGAAGAGGGCTCGACCACGGTTCCAGAAACTCCAGCGGCTCGTGATTCAGAGCTCGGGAGCGACCGGGGTAGCTTCTGCAAGTCGCTGTTTGTATCAGGTAGTTCCTGCGGCTAGAATCTGCCACCCTGTTCAAAGCTCGACCCGGACCAGCAGCTGCAGCAGAAGAAATCGTGAAAATTCTGGGTCATCCGCGTACCAGATACAAGATCCCCACGCTAGTCTCGTCTCCGGAAAAATTCTGGAACGCGATCTACAGCCCCGGGACCGTCTGGCAGTCAGCCATCACAGCCTGCACGTGGAAACAGCCTCGGCTTCCCTCTTCCGTTCTCCGACGATTCTCCCGTCCCCGCCTGGCCGGCTTACCGCCCCTCCCTGCGTGGAGGTAGTGTTTGATTGTATTTGATCATCCCTTCCCCGAGGTCACCCTCCTGCGCGAGGTGTAGTGGTTGTATTAAGTTGAACAGGTTGAAGCTTCATCGGCGCAGTGTGCGGGGACCCACACTTCCCCGCTCGCCCTCGTCTCCGACCGGGGTTGGTTTCCTCAAACCAGCCAGGTGAGCCTCTACCCTTGCTCATTTACTCCTATTCATTTCATATCTGCGAAACTTATCTGCTGGTCGGTGAGAGAGTGCCCGATCCCGGAGCCACCAACCCTTGTGTGGTCACCGTGGATGATAGTGAGCGAGTGACCTAGTGCCCCCAAGGCACCCGGCCGCCCTTATTTGTGGGCTTCATATCCTCGAGAGGGACAACCTTAGCGGTGCTGGTCCTCTAGCCAGCCAGGGGCTTTCTCCACAATCTCGACTCGGCATCACCGAGTCACCCCGGGAAACGTATGCGCGCGGTGTGACGGCGACTCTCAAGTTGCTCCCAATCTTGTGGTTGTGATTGCGAATCAAGTCCTAGGGATCAAATCTATTACTGCATCTGGTGTCACATCACTTGAGGAACCAACTCTCCCCGACGGCCCCTAGGCTCGGAGGGCCCGAGTAATGGTCAGGTTACAAGGAGGGTCCGGCCCAAGCCGTTTCCCCGCCCGACCTATCCAACCCCTCTTTCGCCGAGCTATGCTCATCGCTCGGACAGGGCTGGCATTTCAGAAGCTCGGCCAGACCGGATATTATCCGTTCGTGCTGCCGTTAAGAGTCCCCAACGGACAGGGGAATCAAGAAGCCGCCGGACTTCGAGGCGATAACGTTCCCACGATAAGGCCATGAAAGCCCACGTTGAGGACGTAACTCCCGCCGAAAACCCCTCAGCTTGCAGGACTCCTGAAGGCGGCGTACTATTTAAACCAGGGTTCCCCTCCGGTGGAAGGTAAGGGCCATTAAGGACTCATACACCCCAACTCCTGAGCACAATCCACTTCACCCCTCTGGTGGAGAGGAATCTCGTGCACTAGTTTTTCTCCTCCCCATTATTACTTCCACCACAGCTCTACTGACTTAACCATCAGAGGGTTTTTCCCCAGGGAAACCCCCTGGGCCCTCTGATACGTTTCCCTGTCTTGCAGTTCATCTTCTGGTGATCCACAGCCCGCTCAGGACACAGCGCGAGATTTCGCCTCTTCACCCACAATTTACAAAAAGTCCTCACCTTTTGGAATAATGACAAATGACCAAGGAGGGAAGGGGGCGCCCATGGGCCAATCCCATTGAAGTGGCCCATTAACTCACTAGGCCACTTGATGATACATAGACTTAGATAGATGACTCACTAACTTAGGTACTTGACTCAATAAAAGGAAAAATTACATGGTTAAGACTCAAAGAAAGATATGAAAATTACATAGCTAGACTCAGAAAATCAAGATGAACATAATGGCGAGCATCAGGACCCTTGGAGAAATGGGAAGTGGTAAGCGATGTCCCCATCGTACTCCTGGGTTGCATAGAACTCGACTCTGTCGAGTAAAGATCCATCGTATGCGGAGGAAGCCACAGCGCGGTTGCCCGCAAGTCTACCAAAGGTAGCTGGTCCTTTCACCAAGCGAGGTAGTGCCCATACCCTTCGCTCCAGATGACAGTGACATGTTCATACAATATCCGCTCCAATTGCTCATGTTGGCCCCTCTGGGTTGGTGGAACTTTCTCACGGGTGGTGGCTCTCTCAAAGGGTGGAACAAGCTCGATTTCCTCACTAGGTGTCACCGTGGGACCCCTGTATGGCACCAAGTCAGCCACATTGAATGTGGGACTTACTCCGTACTCCTCGGGGAGGTCCAACACGTAAGCATTTGTGCCGATCCGCCTCAAAACCTGGAAGGGACCTGATCTATGCGACCTCAGTTTGGAGACATTCCCAGGGAAAAGTCTCTCAATTCTCACCATCACAAAGTCACCTACACGAAATTCCTGGTGGCGTCGGTGGGAAGCGGTCGATTTCTTATACACCTCATCGCTTTTGTTGATGTGTTTGTGGATGGTGCCATGCAGTGTCATGAATGACGATCCCCTAGAGATGAAGGGAGGGCCCAGACAACCAAATGCAGTGCTATTAAGTGTTAGATTGGTTTTGACGATCTTAGGAGGACCAGGGCATCCATGAATTGACCTATCATGCTTAAAAGCCATGTGGACCTTGATGCACATAGGTGGACCGGGGCAGCCACAAGTGGCCCTATCATGCATGAGATGGATGAAGAGTGGGGGAGGACCAGCTTGTCCAAATGTAAACCTATCGTGCACTGGACCTAGTGTGTATGTGACACAAATGACGTGACTAGCCTTACCACATGATGCAAAATGTTGTGACACATGTATTCCTATCACGATGGTCCCATCTTTAGGTGGGGGTTGATTTGGGGGTTTCCACTCATGGGGGTCGAAGGGGTCCAAGAAAGTGGACATCTTGGGATGGGTCAATTCCTCATTTCCTAGGTGGATGTCACCCATGGTCATGGCTCTCATAGTGTGGGCTAAGTTTTGGAATGGGTGGGTTAGGTTCGACATGGTGGGTGAGGGTAGGAGGGAGTGGGTGGTGAGTGATGAGTACTCGGAAGCCCATAGGAAGTGGCCAAAAGGTTCGAGATGGGTCAAGGGGTGGGTGATGTGGAGGTTGGCTTTAATCCAAGTGAACGTCCTAGGGTCCCTAGTACACATAGGGAAGTGGGAATCATGAACCTGGTGGGACCTATCGTAATGCTCCTTGCAAAGGGACGAGGGGTAGGGAAAGATGTAGGAGGGCAAGGAGGTGGGTTGGTAAAGAAGGGCTAGTGGGAAGGGATCATGTGGATCTAGGAGGACTTGGGTTGAGGAGATTGAGGCTTCTTCCCATCCTAGTCCTGGAGCACTCCAAAGCATACACTCCCTAGTGTGGGCTAGGCACTTGTCTCCTAATGGGGTAAGTACCAAAGTGGATTCCCTAGGTTGAGTGCCCTTTTCTTGTGGTAGGGGGGTGGTGTAAAACTCATCGGGCTCGGGTAGAAACAATACGAACTCACTCATGCCAGGACCCTTGGTGTAAATGGAGATGATGGTCCTGATAGAGGGGTGTGAGAAACTAAGGTACTCCGTATCACTCACTCCTAAGGCCAGCATGTTTGTCACCTCTATTTGCCTTAGTATGCCTTTAATCAAGTCCCCCATGGCTCCTACAAAGCAAAACGAATGATAGGTTGTGTGGAATGGTAGGGTGGGCTCTATTGGGTTATGGTTATCCATGGAGGGGCGCATGATGTGGAGGAGGAGGTCTTGCTTAAGCCACTCAATGAGGGGTTCCCCAAGAATCACAATTCTCATGGAGGGAGGGGTGGGGGAACTTGGTTGGTCATCATGGAACTCATGAGGGAGGGTGTACCTAGTTAGGCTCGCTGTGGTCTCTTTGGATAAAGATGAGCCTTCTTGATCCAACCCTTGGTATTGGGCTTCATATTCTTCCTCCCAATCTAGGGGAGCCTCATATTCTTCGGTCACCTCCTTAAGTTCCTTTTGGAAAGGGGTGGGAGGAGGATTTAGGGAGGCTTGTGGGGTGTGGGTTTGATGGAGAACTTTGGGTTGGGGAATGGTGGCTGTCACGGGCCTCGGTGGAGGGGTGGACATGGGGTCCACGTGGGTTTGAATGGTGAGGGTGGAGTGAGCCATGATGCTTCTTCCACATGGGATGGGCACTTCTCGGCCTAACCCATGACATTGTGACTCGTATTCTTTTTCACAATCGGGGGAGGCCTCTTGTACTTCAATTACAATCTTATCCCTTTGGGGTGTGGGGGTCTTACTCTCTAAGGGAATGGGAAGGTGTTTTAGGGATGGGGTGATGAAGGTTGGGGCATGGTGCACCCGGGGTGGTGAAGTTTGGACCCTAAGGGAGGTCTTGGGTTGACTGGGAGGGAAAGGGGGAGTGGGAGTGCTCCTCGGGTTATGGTTCTCAAGGTAGGAGTGGGAAGGTCGGGGAGCGTAGAACTTCCTAAGCTCGATCTTCATCTCTTCCCATGATCCTACGGGTTCTTGTCTCCAAATCCTTCTTAAGCCCACTATGCATTCCCACTCCTTCTTGGCTTGTCCCCGAAGCCGCCTTGTGGCCCTGCGGACTCTAGCGTGTCCATAGACCCTAGTCCTATCAAAGTGTTTATCCATGGTAGCCTCCCACTTTAGGTAGGCATTAGGACTAGATCCGTCAAAACTAAGGTCCCCTTCTAGGATGATGTCCATGAGGAGGGGGTCAATCGGGCTCTTGGGGAAGGCCGTGTTGAGGGGACTTAACCAATGTGGAGTGTACATGATGATGCACTGGGTGGCCCGATAAAGACTCTAAATGCGAATGCGCCCTAGGACCAACTTGTAGAGAGACAAGTTGTGAACTTGCTCTGATACCACTTGATGTGACACGACTAGGGTGGATGCAGCAATGGGACACGGACCCTTGGACCTATTCCGCAAGCACAATCATAAAGCAATAAAGTACTAGATTGGGGCCGATTCGCCGTCGCACACACACGAGCCCGGGTGACTTGGTGATGCCAAGTGGAGATGATGGATCAAGGTCCTTGCTGGTAGAGTGCCAGCAGGGCTTGGGTTGCCCTCCCGAAGGTACGAGGCCCACACTTAAGGGGCTGGCCGGGTGCCAATTGGGACACTAGGTCCTTCTCTCACGTAGCCCACGGTGACCGCTCGTAAGTGGATCACACGGGGTTGGGCGCTCACGCTCTTGCTCAACGGAGCAATACCACAAATATTAGCTGAACAAGTACTAATGATGGAGCAAAGTTTAGAGCTTACCCGGGTTGGTTTGAAGAAACCAACCCCGTTCGGAGACGAGGGCGAGCGGGGAAGTGTGGGTTCCCCGCACACTGCGCCGATGAAGCTTGATCATGTTTATTAGTTACAATCACTATGCCTCACATAGGAGGGTGGAATTGGGGTGGGGATTTCAGTATTACAAATAAAACACTACCTCCGCACAGGGAGGGGCGTTAAGCCAGCTAGGCGGGGAGGGGAGAGTCACTGAAACCCGAGAGAAGGAACCAATACCGAGTCTGCCTGCTCGCTGTGATAGGTGACAGACAGTCAGTGTTGAGGCCGTAGATCTCAGTCTGGGATTTTGCTGATGACGAGACCAGTGGGGAACTCTTCGTAACTAGATCAGAATGCCTCAGAATTTTTTGAATTCTTCTGATGCCGAGGCTGGTCTTGGTGGAGGCTCAAACAGAGTGACAGAATCTGGGACTGGCAGCTTCAGATCTCCAACAGCAGGATACAGAGAGCGCCCCAATAGCTTCCGGACTCCGAATCATGAACCGCCGGAGTTGCTGGAACCGTGGACGAGTCCTCTTCGCAACAAAACTGACGGGGAAGCCGAATGATGCCGGAGAAGACCGGGGGACTCTGAATGGTGGTGACAGGTCGATGTAGACTGTGGGAAACAGATCCGTGTAGCCGAGGGAGAAAAATGATAACTTTGGCTCACGAATGCCGATCAAAGTTCTGCTTCTTGATTCTGAAAATAGACGGGACGAGGAAGAACTTTGAAGAAAAACTCTAGGCCTGATTCTTCCGTGGTTCATCGTGGTACAGCTCCTATCCTGGTTCAGGTACTCTACAGGGGCAGCTCTGCGCAGTCGGGGAAGATCGGACCTCCCGGGCAGCACAAAGCTCGGAAGGGGATGAGACCACCGCCGTTGCGAAACTGACTGGGAGAGATTTCCATCGATGTAGGCCACGTCCCTAGGAGCTCCTGGATGTGGTCACTGGCGGCACTGCAACAGGATGTTGATCTGCAGAGCTTCAGCTGTACACAGATTTGAAGAGAAAAGGGTTGAAGGGGGGTTTCTTTGGTGGAAGGGTAGGGGAAATGGTTGCTTTGGTGGTGGGGAATGGTTGGGAGGTGGCAAGGGGAGGTGAGGGAGGAAGGTAGGGGTGGAGCTAGCAGGGGAGAGGGGTGGGTGCGCAAATGGCCAAGGGGGGAGGAGGTGAGGAGATGGGGGCGCAAGTCACTTGGGGGAATGGGGAGGGCTCCTCTTGATTTGGGTGGTGGGTTAATGGAAGGGTTTAATGGTGGTCTAGGGAATGGGAAGGGGTTGCTTTGGGGATGGGGAGGGGTGCTTAGGAGAAGGGAGTCTCCCTTGGGAAGGTGAAAGGGTGTATGGGGAATGGGAAGGGTTGCTTGGGGAAGTGGAGGTATTAAGGGGAGTTATGGCTCTTGGGGAGGTGAAAGGGTGGGGGAGTGAGGTGGATGATGATGTGGCAAGGGGGGAGGGAGGTGAAGGGGCAGGTTCGCCCAAGGGAGAGAGAGAGAGAGAAGAGGAGAGAGAAAGGGGTTCGCCCCCTGTAGAGAGAGAGAGAGAGAGCTAGAGAGAGAGAGAGAGGAAGACAATTCAAGTGGCTAAACTTTCTTCAATACTTCATTAGCTTCTCCAAGTTAGGATTGGGGTCCTATTTATAGGAAACCCACAATTTACAAAAAGTCCTCACCTTTTGGAATAATGACAAATGACCAAGGAGGGAAGGGGGCGCCCATGGGCCAAGCCCATTGAAGTGGCCCATTAACTCACTAGGCCACTTGGTGATACATATACTTAGATAGATGACTCACTAACTTAGGTACTTGACTCAATAAAAGGGAAAATTACATGGTTAAGACTCAAAGAAAGATATGAAAATTACATAGCTAGACTCAGAAAATCAAGATGAACATAATGGCGAGCATCAGGACCCTTGGAGAAATAGGAAGTGGTAAGCGATGTCCCCATCAGAGTGATTGCTCAATTCCAATAGAACATTTTTATTGCATCTTTGTCTAGTTCGGTCAACCAAAATTTCCCATTCTGGTCAACCGATGCTCAGAGTTTTCATCTGAATAACTAATGTTTTGCTTCTTGGCTTAATTCTCATTTGTTGAATTCTGAATGATGTCTCTCTCCAAACACTGCAATTCACATTTTTGTGACTAACATCTCTATCAATTCTATCTTAAGCTAGTATGTCTGAGATATAATCTGCTAAACAATGATCACATTTGTCATGCCTTGAGCTTAAAGAACTCAAATTGCTCTCATACTCATTGCATCTCCTGGTTGCACTTATTGTCTGAAAATCTCTGTCAAATCTGACAGTCACTTCGTTGTTTTTATAAATTTCAGCATGATGATTAATTCTGATCTCATTCCTATATTAATATTTGGATGTGTTTTGATAATGATTGTGTGTCAGCCTGTCTTTAAAATTCTTGAATATGTTCTGATCTATCTTGATAATGTTACAAGTCTACTTGCTAGTAGTCTTAGCACTGTCATAGTTGAGTTGTCTTGATCTCAGAGGTATATCAAATGATATGTGGTGGAAAGACAGATTCTGTCTGTCTGAAAGCCCATACCATGTGTAGAGGACTATCCTCTACCAGGTACCATGAATCAAGAGAGTCCATGCATTGCACTGCATCTCTTAAATGTTGGGTATAGTGTCTTGTGGATAGTTGTATGTGAATGCTGGAATAAATATGCATATAGGCAGGGGGAGTTTTTATTTTAGAACAAGTTTGCCTTTCCATACTGCATTATTTTGTCAGGGGGTGTCTGGTACAGTCTGGTCTGGGGTGATTTTTTCAAGATATTCAGTTAGAGTCAGATCAGTATGCTTTGAAACTTCAAACCCTTATCATTTAAATTCTCTCCAGATACAAAAACCCTCATCACTTAGCTCTTTTGGACTCAATTTAATCAATTGTATCACATAGTATCCATTCCCATCATTTGGTGTCTTTTCAATTCTTTGATATTCCCCAAGAGCTGATTCTGTGCTTCAACTTCAATTCCCTTTTTCTGAATAGATGACAGTCATGCAATTAGTTCACTATCTTAAGCAGCAACCGTCATATGTCTTCTATAAGAATCATGTTTGCTTCATGAATGACCTATTGGTTTAATCTTCATAAACTGTAGAGTTTAAAGACTGTATTCAGAAAATAGGGTGGTGGAAAACTGTTTATAGCTCTCAACCTCCTTCACATATTGTGACAGATAAGATCTTTACAGTATCTGAAAATTAAAGACTTAGTGAAATCTAGGTTGAGAAACTCAAATAGTGTACTATTTTTAACAAGTCACTTTGAAAAAATAAAAAGGGCAGCAAAAAGAAAATCATTAGTAAAAGAATTGAATAACTCAATTGACAGAGCAATGATTGAACTGCACTGAGAAACTAAGTACTTCATCAATGAAATGGATACAAACTCATGTCATGAAGTGCTTCATGTTAACTATGTTCACATGATCAAATCGGTAGAATTGGTTTCACTGAGGAGCTGGGGGTACTGGCGTCTGATAAACGTGTACCCTTATGCAAAAAAGATGTAATCATGACTGCTATTTTTGATCAAAGATAGATATGGTAGTCTATGCTTAGTAACTGGGGGTACTGGCATCTAACCCATATGTACCCTTAATGTCAAAGATATAGAAGTTACATGTCTGTTCAATAAGCTTAGTTATAAAATCAAAATTGAAAAAGTTTGTTGTAACCCTTGCACTTCTAGTTTCACTAAGTGTCAAATTGTTTGATACAAGAAATATAAAGTGATCTAGAAGGGGAGGGGATGAATAGATCACTGTTTTCAACCGATTAAAAATTACTGAAGAATGATTCACTTAAAACAAGCAATCTCGGAGTTGAGCCCACAAAAACGCAGTGCAGACAATAGCTCGAGTGGATAGAAGGCACACCACAAAATCACCACATACAATCACACGAGTACCCAGAGGTTTTTAAGGTGGTTCGGTCAGACCTCCAGTCTGCCTACGTCCACCCCTCACTTCAAATCGAAGTGAGGCTTCCACTAGCACCTGCTAGCAAAGCAGACTCAGTCTACGACAACGGCTGATTCACAGCTTTACCAGGGGAACAACCTCCCCTCTTCCTCCACACCCGGAGGGAACCCTAAGGACGCCAAGTCCCTAGAAACCAGGAAACAAGTTCCTCTTCCTCCAACCGGAGGGAACACTAGTGATCTGCAGTCACTAGAACCAGAGACCAAGGTCTCTCTTCCTCTGAAGCCCAGAGGGAACACCTCTTCCACGAGAGGAAACAATACTGCAACCTCTGTTGCAAGTGAACCAGAGAGAACACATCTCTCTCTTCCCCTGAACACCAGGAGGTAACACATAGAACTTTCAATCAAGAAAGAAAAAGCAGATAAAAATGAAAACAAGAAAGACGAAGCCAAATTTCAGAAACTGGAAACAATGTAGCTCAAACTGAGCAGCAAACTTCGGATTTGATCCGTAAGTCAATACCCATCTTCTGATCACTCTTCTGCTCTCTCTTCTCTCTCAACTGGATCACTCTAGTTTCTCAGGGAGGCTCTTTCTTTTCTGCTCTCACTCAAATTTCTTTTCTGTAACCTCGGAGCTCTGCCCTTTTCGTAGATGGTGAGGCAGTGCTTTTATAAGTGATCAGGAGGGTTCATGCAAGGCGTGTGCTTCCCGCGCTCGATCCAGAACCTTCTTGCCACGTGCCCTTATAGCATTGGTTCCTTTAGTATTGGATCACGTGCAGCCAGACACCGGGGAATATTCTTCCGCGGACCACCTTCTTCTTTTTTTTTTCTTCTTCTCCTGCAAAGAAATTAAAACCATTAAAACTCAGGGCCACAAAAACTAAAACTGCATGAGGTATGTGATAGCAATACGAGATGCACTATACTGAGAACGACACGAGATACACAAGATGACTACAGCACGAAATAAAGAGAGAATGCCATGAGGTCAGATGAGAACAGCACGAGGTGAGAAGGAAATAACACGGAGTGAAACGATAGAAACACACGATCAGAGGAACCTTGGACGAAGATAGAAAGAAGCAACACGAAGACACAAATACAAAAACAACATGAAGACACAAAAACAACAACACGAAGACACAAACACAGAAACAACACGAAGACATTAAAAAATGACTCGAATACAAAATTGCTCGAACTTACGAACGACTCGAAGACGAGGACGACACGGACTGAAACCAACTCGAAGATGAAAACAGAACCCTACACGAAGTGTGGTCACAAAGCAAAAAGGACACGGGGTCTAGGAAAAACAACACGAAGACAGACGGCATAAATGGCTACAACGACACGTGATAAAACAGTGAAAGCAGGAAAAACGACTCGAGTAACTACAGTAAATGACACGAAAATACAAGAGCAGAAATAAAAAGGATGACTCGAGATGAGCAACTAAATACTGAAGAAACGACACGAGGTTCACAGAAAGTAGCACGAGGTGCTGCAGTGTTCAGCACGCGATGGAACAAATAACGACACGAAGTTCATCAGAACAAATCGAGCTGCTTCAGTAAACAGCACGAAGATAATCAACAAACATAGTTGGAACAATACGACGTACAAAAGGACAACACGAAGTGTAGTAAACACAAACAACATGAAGTATGAAAGGAACAGTACGGACATGCAAGGTACTACCTCATAGCAGTTTTCCTGTTAATCATGGAAATTTCAAATGCATAACATTACGCAAGATATCTGATTAAAATGACAATATTTAACATAGTGATGCTCATCATCAAAACACTAGGGAAGTCACAAAAATCCAACAATCTCCCCCTTTTTGAGGATGACAACAGTATATTAAATAACATAGATGAAGTGCAAGGAGATTATGTGAAGATAAGCAATGCAGACACACAACACACTCGCCTCCTCTGACGACTCCCAAGATCTCCCCCTGAACACAACAACTGCTTTCCTCTGACTAGATAACTCAGGGCACTTATCTTTCGCTCCCCCTCAGCAAAACACAAGCAAGACACTCTCCCCCTTTGACATCATCAAAACTAGGGGCAGGTCTGAAGATATCACGAAAAGAAAATTGCTGATAGTAGAGAGAAAATAAGAGAGAGTATGGCTGATAAAGGAAAGTTATTGAGATGTTTAGGCAATTAAGAAAGCCATTAATTTAATGTGAGGATTTTGAGGATCAGTTAGTCAGACTGTGTGCAAAATGGTGAATTAAGATCCGCTCCATACACAGAACCAGATTCTAAGCAAGTAAGGTACAAGATACCAGTATGGTCAAAGTAAGTCTTTACTCAGAGAGTATAAAGCAAGGAAGTCAGGAAAACAAAGACCTGTGGTATTGAAAACAAACAAACCAAGAACTATATGCCAAGTGAACAGGATCTTGATACCAAGAGGGAGAAATTTTTTTTTAAAGATGGTCAAGATCAAAGGTAAATCTGTCAAGTACACCTTTGACATTAGGGAGACACCTTGTTTAGAGGCAGGAATCCCCAGTTACTTGGTGGCAAGACCACATTACCCCTTCTGACAAGAGGACAGAGATAGTAGTCTAACTGGTGTTGACATTAAGGTGACACCTTTACCAGAGGCCAGACACCCCAGTTACTAACCAGATATGTACCATAGCTCTGTATGATCAAGACAGCTAATTAAACCTGATTTATACTGCCATCTCATGACATGGGATGCTTTCACTTCATTGATGAAAGTCCCAGTTTCTCAATGAACAGTTAATAAGATTGTTAAAACTTCTTTCATGAATTTTTTTTGTCATTAAACCGCACTTGAAACCTTGTAAATTAGTCTTGATTCAGTTTGAGAACAATACACCAGCTCCAAAGTTTTTCAGACTAAAACACTATATACCTCATTTCGGACTTAACTAGACTAAGTAGGTATGCTGTACTAGCTAGATCAAAAGTCAGTTACAATGTAGGAAGATAGTCTTGAATTCAGATTTTGATCTCAGTGGGACTAACAGCTGAAATTCCAACAAGAAATTAGATGAACAGTCTTAACGGATAAAACATCCAAAGATTTCTTTTATACACCTACTCAACCTAATTCTCTTATAAGGTCAGCAAAAATCCGTTCAAAGTATGTCCAGATTTGGCCAAAAGAGCATGACACCTATTATTAATCTAGCTCCCCCTGAGACCTTGACTCCAACTCAGACTTAACCAAGACATACCTCAAAACACCTCAAAGAAAATAAAGTGATATCAATCAATACGAGTGAATCAGCAAACACTCATAATGAGGTTATTTTCAGCAACAGACAATGAGTATAGATAAGCACAAGAGCACATGACAGATTATTCAGAGATCAATTATTCAATCATGAAATTCTGTAAATACCTAATTCTCTGCGCAATGTGCTAAATTTTTCAGTATCCAGTGGCTTAGTGAAAATATCTGTAATTTGTGAGTTAGTGCCAACATGGATCAACTCAAAGGTCTTCCTAGCTACTTCATCTCGAATAAAATGATGCCTGATTTCGATGTGTTTAGTTCGAGAATGAAGTACAGGATTCTTTGCAATGTTTATTGCACTAGTATTGTCACAAAAGATGGAAGTGCAACCTAGCTCAACTGAGTAATCCAGAAGCTGGTGTTTTATCCATATAACCTGTGTGCCACAGCTCCCTGCTGCCACATACTCAGCTTCAGTAGTAGAAAGAGCCACAAAGTGTTGCTTCTTGGATCCCCAAGAGACTAGGCACCCTCCTAAAAATTCGCAGTGACCACTAGTACTTTTCCTATCCAATTTACATCCTACATAATCTGCATCTGTATATGCAATGAGATCTAAACTACATGATGCAGGATACCAAAGACCTAGATCATGGGTAGCAGATAAGTATCTAAAGATTCTTTTTACAGCTGCCAAATGCAATTCAGTAGGCCTAGCCTGGTATCTGGCACACATCCCTACACTAAATTGAATGTCAGACCTGGATGCTGTTAAGTAGAGGAGTGAACCGATCATACCTCTATATAATTTAGCATCCACCTCTTTACCTTTTTCGTCTGAATCCAGTGAGGAGTTGGTGCCCATGGGTGTTGAGATAGTCTTGAGGTTGGTCATTCCAAACCTTTTCAACATCTCCAGAGTATACTTGGTTTGATTTATGAAACAACCATCCTCCATCTGTTTGACCTGCAGCCCTAGAAAATACTTTAGTTCGCCAACTAAACTCATTTCAAATTCATGAGACATAGATTCAGAAAATTCTTTACACAATTTTGAATTGTTAGATCCGAAGATGATATCATCAACATATACCTGGACCACTATTAAATCCTTTCCGAGATTTTTGGTGAAGAGGGTTTGGTCAACCTTACCTCGAGTGTAGCCCTTGCTCAAGAGGAATTCAGAAAGTCTCTCATACCAGGCTCGGGGAGCCTGCTTCAATCCATAGAGGGCTTTATTCAACCTAAAAACCATGTTAGTCTGAACAGAGAAATTAAAACCTGGAGGTTGTTCAACATATACCTCTTCCTTCAATAACCCATTTAAGAATGCGCTTTTGACATCCATCTGCTACAGCCGAATGTTCCTAGAGCATGCAAATGCAAGCAGAATTCTTATAGTTTCCATCCTAGCCACTGGGGCATAGGATTCATTAAAATCCACACCAAATTCCTGACTGTAGCCTTGAGCTACAAGTCTTGCTTTGTTTCTAGAAATAGCTCCATTCTCATCAACTTTATTCTTGAAAACCCATTTAGTGCCAATGACATGAGTGTTATCAGGTCTGGGAACTAGTTCCCATAAAATATTTTTCTCAAATTGATTTAATTCCTCACACATGGCGGATACCCAAGAATCATGTTTTAAGGCTTCTTCCACAGATTTGGGTTCCACCTGAGATACCAATGCAGCTAAGTCCTGTTCTTGGACAATTCTAAAATGAGACCTTGTCCTAGGAGGATCATGCAAATTGCCTATGACATTTTCACTAGGGTGGTCTTTGTGAAATATTATCTCACGTGAGGGTTCACCTACCTCAGCTGCTCCTTCTTGCTGTGAATTTTCTGGTTGAGCAGCTGGCTGCATCTCTTCTTCTACAATTTTCTCCAAGAAATCTCCCTCATTAGATGGCTCCTCGTCATCATTCATCACTTTGTTAGAGAAATCATTTTCATCAAACACTACATGCGGTGTTTCTTCAACAGTTTGATCATCTTTATTGAAAACTCTGTAAGCCCTTGAGGTTTCTGAATATCCGAGAAAAATTCCAGGAGAGCTTCTAGCTTCAAATTTGTCCAAACCATTCTTACCATTATTGTGAATAAAACATTTGGAGCCAAAAACTTTAAAGTAAGAAATGTTTGGCTGCTTACCCTTGAGAAGTTCATAAGGAGTTTTCCTATGAGTAGGTCTTACTAAGGCTCGGTTTAGAATGTAGCATGCAGTATTCGCAGCTTC
Source organism: Amorphophallus konjac (assembly GCA_022559845.1). NCBI lineage: Eukaryota > Viridiplantae > Streptophyta > Magnoliopsida > Alismatales > Araceae > Amorphophallus > Amorphophallus konjac. The sequence continues at coordinate 255,745,144 of CM040126.1, read as the reverse complement.
AGCCCAAAATCTCCTTGGAAGTCCACTCTCAATCAGCATAGTCCTGGCCATTTCAATTATTGACCTGTTTATTCTCTCAACAATTCCGTTCTGCTCCGGTGTCCTGGGAGAAGAGAATTTGTGAGTCACTCCCTCTCTTGAGCAAAATTCAGAAAATGAAGAGTTCTCAAACTCTCCTCCATGGTCAGACTGAATTGTAATGATATTATGTTCACCTTGCAGTTTGATTTTATTGAAAAGTTCTTCAAAGTGAACAAAAGTATCATTTTTATTTGCTAAACAAAACAACCAAGAAAATCTAGTGAAGTCATCAACTATGACTAATCCATATCTCTTACCTGATAAACTTTGTATGCGAGTAGGACCAAAGAGATCCATGTGCAAGTGCTGCAGCGGTTTAGATGAAAGACTCTCAGCTCTCAACTTAAAAACTGCACGAGTCTGTTTACCTTGTGCACAAGCATCACATAGCTTGGACCCTAACTAAAATCTTATTCTGGGCAAACCTCTAACTAGGTTATGCTTAGACAGTTTATTCATTGTAGACAAACTAGCATGGCCTAGACGCCTATGCCAGTCAAAAGCAACCTGTTCAGAGTTAGTAGACTTACACAAGTTAGTTTCAGGATTATCATCCAGGTCTATGATGTATACATTGTTTACTCTATGACCTATGAACATGACGTTATCAGAATTCAGCTCAAAAACAATGCAGGAATTGTGGTCAAAGAGTACCTTGTGTCATTTGTCGCAGAGTTGACTTATACTTACCAAGTTGTGCTGAAGTCCTTCTACAAGATACACATCTTCAATGGAGTTAGTAGAGGACTTACCAACTGTACCAATTCCAATTATTCTTCCTCTGTTATTTCCACCGAATTTGACCAAGCCCCCAAACTTCATTTTCAGTTTGCTAAATTTGGACCGGTCTCCTGTCATGTGCCTGCTACAGCCGCTGTCAAGATACCACTTGTTATGCTCGGCTGCCAGGCTAACCTGCGAGAGTTCAGACAAAGTAATGTGGGACCCAATTCAAATTGGGTCCAAAGATAGTTTCAATTCATGCAAATTACACTTAGGAACCCACATTTGTTTTATTGTTCTTTTCAGTGATTTCATGTGGATTGATTCTTCCTTCTTGGCATTTCTCAGTGGGTGTTGAATGAGCCTATTCCTATTAAAATTATGTTGTTTCGAACATAAAAATTGTTGTTTGGCCTCTTAGAGGAAACACGTGTGTGCTGAGCATAATTCATGTAACCATTTTTATTCAAATGAAAATTATGCTGAAAGTGATACATGTTTGCATGCTTTCCTTGATAACTAGCATGCTGAACTTTCTTAGCGAAACTGTTCACCTTTCTAGTGACATCAATAGGAATGGTCGTGTGAAAACCTTTGTTCCACAACTGTTGCATAGGAGCAGTTCTAGTCTCAGGATTTTCTGACTTAGCTTACTGACCAGTGGATTGAATGGATTTGCTGGTCGAAACCTTCAATGTAGAGACAGATTTGGAACTGGATGGTGTTTCCAGCTTTTATTTGCCCTTGGCGGGGCAGAACGTGACAGTTTTAAATTCAAAGGGTTTTTTACTTGTGGGATAGTATCCTAATCCCTCCCTATTGAAGTTTACCCTCGACCCCAGAAGGGCATTCAGATTGTTTCTCCCCTCTGTAAATTTTTCTAGCATTTTTCCTTTGTCCTCAATCTCCTTCTGAAGTTCATTACATTGGTCCTGGAGTTCCTGATTAACTTTTCTAACCGCCTCATATTTTTCTGCAATCAGTCTAAACTCTTTTTTACTCTCTTCAGTTTTACTCTTCAGCTCATTCATCCTAGCTAGATTTTCCTCTCTTTCCATTCTAAACTTCTCGATCTCACTTCTAGCCCGATCTAGCTCAGTGGCCATCTCCTTGGTTTTCATGTTACATGTAACAGCAATAGAGTGTTCCTCAGAAACAGAGTGAAACTTTCGTTTAAGCATTCTGTGCTCCTTGGTTAGAAAATTATATTTAGCTAATAGGTCGCCATAGGCGTCCTCCCAATCGTCCAAAGTAAAATTCTCAAATAAGTTCGTTACCTCTTCCTCATGGTTGGCCATGAGGCAAGTCTTCTCTTCACCTTCACTGGACGAGGTGGCTTCTGGATCCTCCTCCTCGTCGCTCCATGTGCACAGCATGGCTTTCTTCTTTTTGTGCACCATCTTCTTCTGGTATCCGGGAGCCTTAGCTTGCAGCTCTGGACATTCACTTTTCATGTGACCAGGTTTCTGACAATGGTAGCATGTAACCTTCTTAACAAATCGGTTCTTCTCAAGTTCTCATTCAGGAGACTTCCTTACAGCATTAAATTTCTTTCTCCTGTAGAATTTCCCTTTAGTCCTCAAGAACTTTCTGAATTGCCTGGTGAGCATGGCATGCTCGCCCTTGTCCAGGTCTGAGAATCCGTCAGAGTCTTCGCTGCTACCACCACTGCTGCTGCTCTTCTTAGTATGTCGTGAGACTTTCAGAGCAACATTCTTTCCCTTTCTGTCATGTCCATCATTCCCTTGTTTGAAGTTCATTTCGTGGGTCATGAGAGACCCAATCAGCTGGGTTACTGACATGGTGGATAAATCTTTAGATTCCTCTATGACGGCTACCTTAGTATCCCAGATGGGAGTTAGGGACCTAAGGATCTTCCTGACAATGTCTTCTTGCTGAATCTCCTTTCCAAATCCTCTCAGACTATTGATGATCACAGACAATCTAGCATACATTTCTGTGATCGACTCCTCTGGCTTCATCTTAAACAACTCATACTGAGTTGTAAGCATATTGATCTTGGTAGCTTTCACTTGAGATGTGCCCTCATAAATTAACTGCAATTCATCCCACATTTTCTTTGCAGTCTTGCACGCTGAAATCCTCAAGTACTCTTCCGGGTGGACGGCGCACTGTATGATTCTAAGAGCTGTCCAATTCAGTGCGGAAAGTTTAACCTGTTCCTCTGTCCACATGTCTTCGTTCGGTGGAAGTTGGTACGGACCATCTGTAATTACTCTCCAGAGCTTGTGGCTTTGGGCCCTGATAAAGACTTCCATCCTGTTCTTCCAAAAGAAATAGTTATTACCATCGAAGAAAGGGGGACGGGTGATTGACTGCCCTTCAGCAATGTAGCTGCGAGAACCAGCGGATCCGTTTCCCTGGCCGTTGGACCACATATTGGGAAATACCTGCTCTGATACCAAGTGATACAAGAAATATAAAGTGATCTAGAAGGGGAGGGGATGAATAGATCACTATTTTCAACCGATTAAAAATTACTGAAGAATGATTCACTTAAAACAAGCAATCTCGGAGTTGAGCCCACAAAAACGCAGTGCGGACAATAGCTCGAGTGGATAGAAGGCACACCACAAAATCACCACATACAATCACACGAGTACCCAGAGGTTTTTAAGGTGGTTCGGTCAGACCTCCAGTCTGCCTACGTCCACCCCTCACTTCAAATCGAAGTGAGGCTTCCACTAGCACCTGCTAGCAAAGCAGACTTAGTCTGCGACAACGGCTGATTCACAGCTTTACCAGGGGAACACCCTCCCCTCTTCCTCCACACCCGGAGGGAACCCTAAGGACGCCAAGTCCCTAGAAACTAGGAAACAAGTTCCTCTTCCTCCAACCGGAGGGAACACTAGTGATCTGCAGTCACTAGAACCAGAGACCAAGGTCTCTCTTCCTCTGAAGCCCAGAGGGAACACCTCTTCTACGAGAGGAAACAATACTGCAACCTCTGTTACAAGTGAACCAGAGAGAACATGTCTCTCTCTTCCCCTGAACACCAGGAGGTAACACAGAGAACTTTCAATCAAGAAAGAAAAAGCAGATAAAAATGAAAACAAGAAAGACGGAAGCCAAATTTCAGAAACTGGAAACAATGTAGCTCAAACTGAGCAGCAGACTTCGGATTTGATCCGTAAGTCAATACCCATCTTCTGATCACTCGTCTGCTCTCTCTTCTCTCTCAACTGGATCACTCTAGTTTCTCAGGGAGGCTCTTTCTCTTCTGCTCTCACTCAAATTTCTTTTCTGTAACCTCGGAGCTCCGCCCTTTTCGTAGATGGTGAGGCAGTGCTTTTATAAGTGATCAGGAGGTTTCATGCAAGGCGTGTGCTTCCCGCGCTCGATCCAGAACCTTCTTGCCACGTGCCCTTATAGCATTGGTTCCTTTAGTATTGGATCACGTGCAGCCAGACACCGGGAAATATTTTTCCTCGGACCACCTTCTTCTTTTTGTTTTTCTTCTTCTCCTGTAAAGAAATTAAAACCATTAAAACTCAGGGCCACAAAAACTAAAACTGCATGAGGTATGTGATAGCAATACGAGATGCACTATACTGAGAACGACACGAGATACACAAGATGACTACAGCACGAAATAAAGAGAGAATGACACGAGGTCAGATGAGAACAGCACGAGGTGAGAAGGAAATAACACGGAGTGAAACGATAGAAACACACGATCAGAGGAACCTTGGACGAAGATAGAAAGAAGCAACACGAAGACACAAATACAAAAATAACATGAAGACACAAAAACAACAACACGAAGACACAAACACAGAAACAACACGAAGACATTAAAAAATGACTCGAATACAAAATTGCTCGAACTTACGAACGACTCGAAGACGAGGACGACACGGACTGAAACCAACTCGAAGACGAAAACAGAACCCTACACGAAGTGTGGTCACAAGCAAAAAGGACACGGGGTCTAGGAAAAACAACACGAAGACAGACGGCATAAACGGCTACAACGACACGTGATAAAACAGTGAAAGCAGGAAAAATGACTCGAGTAACTACAGTAAATGACACGAAAACACAAGAGCAGAAATAAAAAGGATGACTCGAGATGAGCAACTAAATACTGAAGAAACGACACGAGGTTCACAGAAAGTAGCACGAGGTGCTGCAGTGTTCAGCACGCGATGGAACAAATAACGACACGAAGTTCATCAGAACAAATCGAGCTGCTTCAGTAAACAGCATGAAGACAATCAACAAACATAGTTGGAACAACACGACGTACAAAAGGACAACACGAAGTGTAGTAAACACAAACAACACGAAGTATGAAAGGAACAGTACGGACATGCAAGGTACTACCTCATAGCAATTTTCCTGTTAATCATGGAAATTTCAAATGCGTAACATTACGCAAGATATCTGATTAAAATGACAATATTTAACATAGTGATGCTCATCATCAAAATACTAGGGAAGTCACAAAAATCCAACATTGTTTACCCTCAATACATATCCTAGTTACTCCTATAGATATTCATTGGTTCTGAAATCAGTAGGATACAGTATTGACCAAGTCTATCATGGTTATGTGACTTAGGTTTAGTGCTATAAACAGTAACTACAACCTTATATATGACATTCAGTGAATCTACTCTACCTTTTATCACTATTAAACCAGTCATTTGTCACGAATGCATAATTGTGATTATATGTCTGAAGACTTTCTCTATAAACTGCTTATCTATTGAACAATTGCATAGGTGTTAGTTTGTTCCCTTCTTCCTCTGGTTCCCCTTCTTCTCTTCTACAGTCTTTCTTACTACTTGTTTGTTGATGGCAAAGGGGGAGAGAAAAGGTACTTCATGGTATGTGGTATTTTAATTAAGGGGGAATTGTATTTCAAGATAAAGGGGGAGAACATGATTCAGGGGGAATTGTATTTCAGGATAAAGGGGGAGAACATTTTCAGGGGGTAGATATGTTGGGGGAGAGTTTCTTCAGGGGGAGAGACAGACACTTGTGTTAGATTCAGGGGGAGAGCTGATCAATTGGTATCAGATAAATTATATTTGGCTACATCTGATTTTCACTATATGGTAGGTCTGCATCTGTGTGTCTGTCTGGTGCATTGTCTGACTGTGATTTATGTTAAATACGTCTGACATTGAATTAATCTTGTCTCATCAAAATACATCATAATTTTGGATGTTGCCATCATCAAAAAGGGGGAGAATGTTGGGTCTCCTCTGGAGTTGATCATCAGTGTGAAGACTGCTATGCATTGATTGTGTTTTGAATGATGGGCAACAATACAGTTGACTTTGTTGACTGTAGAGTTGACTTTGATGACTTTATATTGATCATGATAATATTGTGTATTTTGATGAATTGGTTAAATGTCAGACCTTTTCATAAAACATCTCTGCACACTTTGTTATTTTGAATCTAAGGTCGGTGCATATCTGCATTGTGCTTGTATTTAGTCGGCACATGTCTACATTGTGCTTGCATTTAGTCGGTGCAAGTTTGTGTGAGAAACATAAATAAGTCAGTGCAGGCATCTGTCTTGCACTAAGTAAGGTCGGTGCAAGTAGTGCCGCTCACACAACTCAAGTCGGTGCTAGTCATCATCTTCACTCAGTGAGGTCGATGCAAGTTACCATGTGTGTACATAGTTGGTGCAGCGTCCACATTGAGCATATAGGGTTGGTGCAAGTTTTGTTGTGAGCATATAAGTCGGTGCAGGTTTCGCTGTGACCACATAAGGTCGGTGCAAGTTTTGATGTGAGCATTTAAGGTCTGTGCACATTTTTCCTTACACATAATAGGTCGGTGCATCTTTGTGCCATTCGCATGCAAAGGGTTAGTGCATTGTCTGCCTCATGCATATAAAGGTATGTGCATGTTTTCATACATGCGTAATAAGGTCAATGCACACTTGTATCCTGCATAACCAAAGTCAGTGCATTGGTTGCCTTACGAGTATAGAGGTCAGTGCACCTTTCTTCTGTGATATACAGAGTCAGGTTATCTTTGTCCTGCTATGCATCTTAGGTCCGTGCATATCCCGATCTGCCAGTATATAGGTCCGAGCACATTTTGCGCATGCAATAGAAGGTCAATGCATACTTAGATGGTATGCTTGCTTAAGGTCGATGCAACCTTAGCTGTTCGGCATGTAAGGTCAGTGCATATTAATGTGCTGCATGATATAGTCTGTGCAAGTTCTTTATCTTTGCATCTGTGCCAATGCACATAGACTTGTGAATTGTCTAAAACACATGACTGACACTTTGTTCGTCACAATGACAGGTGAGACTCATGATCAAACACCTGACACGTGTCCCAACTACCTGCGAACTTTAAGTCATGAGCAACTAAAGTACCACGATAAAAGGCACATGATCCAAGGCAAAAGGTGAAGTGTTATGTTCGTGACACATGGAAAGTAACCTAATCAAGATGCTGCACATGGCCATCCCAAGCTCAAATCTGAATGAACTTTTGGTCAAGAAACGTGGTTTCCACGTGCCCATCAATTGCTGTTATAAAAGGGGCAGATCATCCACTGTCAAAAACAACGAGGTGAAGGGAGAAGAAGAAAAGAAGTGTGAGCAACAAAGAGCTAGCAGAAGATAAAGAAAGAGAAAAAGAAAGAGAGGGAGATAGAATTGAAGGAACTGAGAAAAAGTGATCAGAAAGAAAAAGCAGACTGAGAAGAATTAGAGAAAGTTTTGAGAGCAGAGATCGTAAGAGAGTATAGCAGCAAGATCGAAGGAGGAAGAAGATCTATAGCTTCTGGATCAAATTCCAATTACATTACTCCAAGAGCGAGCTATATTTTTTGAGCTTTATTTCCAACTTTCCATTGCTGAATTTTATCATACTTATTTACCATTTTACATACCTTTTCATAAGTTGTAAATCAGTGGTGGCATAAGCTGTAAGGCCTAGCGGTTTGAAGCTATGAATCAGTGGTGGCATAAGCTGTAAGGCCTAGTGGTTTGAAGCTGTGAATCAGTGGTGGCTAAGCTATAATGCCCAGTGGAGCAAGCTGTAAGTCAGCGGTTGTAGGCAAGTTGTAAGGCCCAGTAGTTTAAGCTATGTATCAGTAGAATCCAAACTCTGGTTGGAGTGTGGGGTGGATGTAGGTCTGGAGGACTGAACCACCTAAAAATCTTCTCTCTATTGTGGTTTGATTGCTTATCTGTCTTTCGTTAGATGAATGTCTAGGCTCGCTCCGTTTGGTAGTTTTGCCTGAGTTCCTCTAGGACTCATTTGTGTGCTTAGTCTATTTCTGTAAACGGCTGAGGAGCTCTTGAGTAGTTCATTGCACATGATGACCATCTGTCAGATAGTGTACCTCATGACACCCCATAATCAGCTATCAACTGTTTGATTATGTGTCTCATTATAGTTCACACTCAGTTAAGCTAATCAGTCTTTAATTCCGCATAGCTTACTGATTGTAGCTTAATCTTTTAAATTGGCCAGAATTTTTAAAAGGGGATTCATTCACCCCCCCCTTTGAATCCGAGTGTGCACCATTGCACCTAGTCCTCACAGACTAACAGTTTAGCAGCAGATGCAGATTCCACCCATGCTGCGATCAACTAGTGTGTGGAGGCAGAGATCTCGAGGGCGTGTGATGCAAATGACACGTGTAGAGGCAGAGGCATCCCAGTTGGTGGAAGGTACGGCTATGATCATATGGTGCACGGCCCTAGTTCAATTTGATTCTAGCGCTTCTCATTCTTTCATATTTGAGGATTTCATTATTTATACAGAACATCGCGACTCTAAGGACAATGCAAATCTAAGACAACTATGGCTAGCAAGGGACGTACAACGGAGCCACCAACGGCTCGATACCCACGAAGCTCCTCAAGAGAGAAAACGTCACCAATAAGAAGACAAGCTCAGGGTCATCCCTGGCGAGGGTAGCGTGGGATCTATTGTGCCCCGGACTGTTTTGACGGAGATCATGTATGAAATGTCATGAGTTCTCATTGTGGTTGATTCACATTGAAATTCATATTTGATGAATGACGAGGTTGTTGAATTTTGGAATTGAATGATTGATTTGTAAGAATGCTTAATTTAAAAAAGGCTGATCCGAATCAACTTGATTGAATATTGAATGTTGACGTAAGCTATGGTTGATTGAGCTCGAATGATGGACATAACTAATGAGTGAATAGGTCATTCGGTGAATCATAAAATGAATGGATGTTTTGAATATGGAACTCACTATGTGATGATTGAGAGAGTTTCTATTGATACATTGAGACCTTAATTTGAATGGGAAATAGAATGCAGGTTACTTGTGGAATTTTTCACTCAATCTCTCAAGGCCAAGGTATAAATACTTGACTATTTGGATCTTGTGTGAATGGACTGATTCGGGTGAAATTCATGCTTATCAACGTTTATTTGAGTTGTATGAACTCATTTGATCTACTTTGATTCATGTTTTTGATTCATGAAGGTTTCAATTCCATTTATTGAAGTTTTGCTGTTGTCAGTAAAAGTGTCGACCTCAGGGGTCGACACTTATTTGTGGAGTCTCTGTCTTCGTTGAAATATAGGACGCTGGCAGATTGTGTCGACCCCAGGGGTCGACACTTTCACCAGGAGTCTACTGTTTTGCTAAGGCAGAACTCTCGTGAAAAAGTGTCGACCCTGAAGGTCGACACTTTCAGGTAAGTATGTTTATTTCTATGAAAACAGAATGTTCGTGAAAAAGTGTCGACCTCGTGAGTCGACACTTTTCATCACGAATGTTTTGTTCTTTTAACAGGCCAGAACACTTCGTAAGAAGTGTCGTCCCCATGGGTCGACACTCGTGTCGCGGTTTTGCTTTTATATATATTCTCGCTGAACCTTCAGGAAAAAGAGTCGACCCCATGGGTCGACACTTTCTCTAAACTTTCGATCGGGTTTTCCGGATCCTCTACGAACCCATCTATCATGGATCCATTTGGCTTGCTTTCTTACCCTAATGACCTTAGGGCGTCCATTACTCTTTGTATGTGTTATGAAGGGGGTTTAGAGTTGGCTTTTATGTCATTTGGGGGATCAAATCCTCTTGTATATAGCCTCCCCTTTCCTTCCGATCGAACAATCCTTTGAGCCTCTAACGTGTTCATCTTGCAGGAAGAAGGAGAGGAATGGTGTGTGCTCTGCTGGAGGAGAAGGGAAGGAACGCCAGAGACGTCCCCTCACGAGCCCGAGCTCAGAGATCAAGAGGCAGTAGCTGCGTCCTCTTCATCCTTGTTTCGGGTGCCTGAAGCTTCAAATATCGGCACCCTCTTCTCTCGGTTTCATCATTCTAAGCCACACTTCATATATCTCCGATTTTGGTTGAAGGATCTAGGGGAAGATTCATATTATTCATCATCTTCCTAGTCATCTTGTGCTTAGATCGTTCATCTCATATTTGGGCATGTATTTCCTTTCATACTATTTCTCTATCTAGACATTTTTGGAGCTTGCTCCGAGTGTGTGTGGGTTGTCTCGTCATCGTACGAGAACACGCGTTTGTGGGCCGTCGATCCCGTGTGTGTGTGGTTGCTGCCGTCGAGCAGCGTTTATAGTGAAATCCTCTCGAGGTGAGAGGGGTGGACGTAGGATGGCACTCGATGCATCTGAACCACCTAAAAATAATGTGCCGTGGTTTGCTTGTTTGGTGGTTGTTGATATCTATTTTTTCGTTCGCTATACGAGTGGGAGTCGGTGAGGCTTGAGTGTTCTCAACTGTCCGTCCAAATATTGTTGTCCGAGTGAGTATATCTGTGCGCTGGGAAGTTGTGAGAGCTTGCTTGATTTAATTTCAGTTGTTTTAATCAAGCCTCTGTCATAGATTTTCTCCTCATATCTGTGGCTTGTGTGGGTTGTTTTTATATTTGCAAAGAAGGGTGGGCAATCAATTCACCCCCCTCTCAATTGCCTCCTAACCGGGCCAACAATTGGTATCAGAGCCTCTGCTCTGCTTCTTATAAAACCTAGCGGTTTTAGAGTGATCTGTTAGGAATGGCCAACAACCTCCACAAGGGGATGATGCCCGAAGGGCATTCAATTCAACGGCCACCCTTCTTCGATGGGAGTAATTACCCATATTGGAAGAATAGGATGACCGTATTTCTTTGAGCGTAAAGTCATGAAATATGGACTGTTATTAGGAATGGTCCGTATGCTGTAAACCCTTATGAGGATAGGTGGGATGATGATGCTATAAAGAAAGCCACTGTAAATTTTAATGCCTTGAATATAATTCAGTGTGCTATTCACCATAACGAGTATGCTCGTGTCTCCATGTGCAATAGTGCCAAGGAAATGTGGGACAAGCTCAAGCTCATCTATGAATGTACCATAGAAGTCGAGGAGACAAAGGCGAATATGTTGACCCGTGACTACGAGCTATTTAAAATGAAAGATGAAAAAGATATCTCCCAGATGTTTGCGCGACTCATGGAGATCACCAACGGACTAAAGTCACTCGGAAGAGAGTTTACCAACAAGGAGTTGGTACAGAAGGTGTTGAGGTCACTGTCACCAAGCTGGGACACTAAGGTGACCGTGATAGAAGACTCCAAGGATTTGACTACGCTCACCGTGGATGCACTCATAGGGTCACTAATGACCTATGAGATCAATGTGATCACAAGGACGGAAGAGGATCCGAAGAAGAAAAGGCCAATCACCTTGAAAGCACTCCCGGAAAGTATCTCGAGCCAAGAGGAATCGTTGGGAACCACTGATGATGAAGAAGTTGCTATGCTAACAAGGAAGGTGAGACAATTCCTGCGCCAAAGAAGAAGGTTTGGCGGGAAGTTCAGGAAAGGGAAGAGGCAGCCAAGACAAAGAAATGAACCATCTAAGGCCGCCAAAATCATTTGTTATGAATGTAAGAAAGCGGGGCACATGCGAGGAGAATGCCTCGAGCTCCAAAAGAAGAAAGGAAAGGTCGTCAAGGGTAAGAAGCCAAAAGCCATGAAGGCAACATGGAGCGATGAAGATAAAGATGAGCCCACGACCGATGATGAGGAGCTAGACATTGAAGAATTTGTGAAGACAATGTGTCTAATGGCGAACAACGACAGTGAGCAGGTAATTTCTGACACAGAGTCTATTTCAAACGAACAGTGGGAACTTGCATATGAGGAGCTAGATGAGAAAGATAAAAGAATGAAAAATGAAAATAGGACCTTAAAGAAAAAGATTCATGAAATCGTTCACTCATCTAATTCATGTGGAAAATGTAATTTACTTGAAATGCAAGTCAAAAGTTTTAAAAATATCAATGATGCTTTGGAAACCAAGTTGGGTTTGTTTGAAGAGGAGATAGCATGCTTAGACGTAGAGAAGAAAAATGCATTTAGATTGAAAGATGAAATTCAAGAAAAGCATGACATCTTAAACAAAGAACTTGAAGAATTGCATGTCCAAATGAATGAATGTGAAAAACAAAAGGAAAACTTGAAAGTGAAGAATGAGAGCATAGTTATTGAAATTGAAAAATTGAAGAATGAAAGTGGAAAGGTAGTGAGAGAGAAAGGAAAACAAGTTGAAAAGAATCAAAGTGTAATGCATAGCAACAAAAATCATGCTCATTATGCTGTGAAGAAATCATTTTATCAAGGAGAATGTTCACACACACACTTTGGAAAATAAACTGTTAATTCCAAATTCCCCTCAACCTTTAAAAATGTAAATAAAAGGAAAGATTTTGATAGGAGAAGACCCACATGTTTTTATTATGGAAAAATAGGGCATGACATGTACATATGCCAACTCATGCAATATGATGATGAATTGTTTTTCAGTAGATACTATGAATCACTTTGGAACACTAACGTGAAGGGACCCAAGCTTGCTTGGGTACCCAAATCAAAATTAGCATGGTTGGTAATTGGTGCAGGTCTGCATGAAGGCGGGAGACAATAAATGGTACCTGGATAGCGGATGCTCCAGGCACATGACTGGAAATAAACTCCTCTTTGCAGACCATGCTGAGAAGAATGGCGGAACGGTAATCTTCGGAGGACAGGACAAGGGTAAGATCATAGGAATTGGGAGAATTGGTAAGGACCCTAACCACTGCATTGAAGATGTTTCATTAGTTAGAGGTCTTCATCATAATTTACTTAGTGTAAGTCAACTTTGTGACAAGGGTCACAAAGTGATTTTTGAATCTTCACACTGCACGATCATTGATGCTAACACACAGAAAATTAAGTTCATAGGTGTGAGATGTAACAACACTTATCAAGTTGACTTTGATGAACTTGCACCAAAGAAACGGTGTTTAGTTGCTAACAAAAGTGAAGATGTTTGGTTGTGGCATCGCCATCTTGGGCATGCCAGCTTTAATGTAATTAGGAAGTTGAACCGTCATGATTTAGTTAGAGGACTTCCTAAATTGAACTTTGAAACTTCAAAGATTTGTGAAGCATGTAATAAAAGAAAACAAACCACCGCATCCTTTAAATGCAAAAACATTGTGTCTACAGAAAAACCCCTTCAATTGTTGCATTTGGATCTATTTGGTCCCACCAGGACTCGCAGTCTTGGCGGCAAGCTTTATGGCTTTGTGATTGTCGATGATTTCTCGCGATATACATGGGTTTTATATCTTGCTAATAAAAGTGATACTTGCAATGAGTTTATTGATTTTTGCACAAAAGTTTAAAATGAAAAAGGATATACAATTCAGAAAATTCAAAGTGACCAAGGAAAGGAATTTGAAAATCATGAGTTTGATGCTTTTTGCAGGAAGCAGGGGTACAAGCATCAGTTCTCCTCACCAAGAACCCCTCAACAAAATGGCGTGGTCGAAAGGAAAAATAGGACGCTCATGGAAATGGCGCGTACCATGCTTGCAGAGAATGGTCTTCCACGATACTTATGGGCAGAGGTAGTGAACACCGCTTGCTACATCACAAATATAATAATGGTAAGACCAATCCTTAAGAAAACTCCATACGAGCTTTACAAAGGTAAGAAACCCAACATATCTCATTTCAAGCCATTTGGTTCAATTTGTTATATCTTGAACAATGGAAAAGACAATCTAGAGAAATTTGAAGCAAAAAGTGATAAAGGGATCCTCCTCGGGTATGCTCTAACATCTAGAGCTTACTGTGTGTATAACACTAGAACACTTGTTGTCGAGGAAAGTCCACATATAGTTGTTGATGAATTCACAATGAGGAATCAAATGATGATCATTTTCTTATTACAGGTGAGGGGGAAATTGAAAAGGGAGAGTCAAGCAATCAAGGTGAGGCAGCAAATCAAGAAGAAGAAAAAGAACAACAAGAAGAAGAAGCGGAACAAGAGCAACATCCAAATCTTCCACACCAATGGACCACGCATAGGGACCATCCATTGGAGAACGTGATCGGTAGTGTGGATGAAGGAATTCGAACTCGAGCTTCAATGAGGGAAGTAGAGATTCACGATAATCTAGCCTTACTTTCCAGCATTGAGCCTAAATCATGAGATGATGCTTTAAATGATAATTCTTGGGTTCTCGCCATGCAAGAAGAGCTACACCAATTCTAAAGGAATCAGATGTGATTCCTCGTGCCCCGGCCTGATGACCATCCTATCATTGGAACTAAGTGGGTTTTATGAAACAAACTTAGTGAAGATGGGGTGGTTGTGAGGAATAAGGCAAGATTAGTAGCCAAGGGCTACTCTCAAGAATTTGGCATTGATTTTGATGAATCATTTGCACCTGTGACTAGATTGGAAGCAGTTAGAATTTTACTTGTCTATGCTTGTCACAGGAACATTAAACTGTTTCAAATGGACGTGAAGAGTGCCTTCCTCAATGGAGTAATCAAGGAAGAAGTGTACGTGGAGCAACCACCGGGCTTTGAAGATGAAAAATTTCCCGACCACATATTCAAATTGGACAAAGCACTATACGGTTTGAAACAGGCTCCCCGGGCGTGGTATGATAGATTAAGTTCATTTCTTATTGAAAATGGCTTCAAACGAGGTAACATAGACCAAACTTTGTTTACAAAAACTTGTGATGATCATTCATTAATTGTTCAAGTTTATGTAGACGATATTATTTTTGGAGCCTTCAACACAAAAATGAATGATGAATTTACCCAACTTATGCAGGGGTAGTTCGAGATGAGCTTGATGGGAGAGCTCAACTTCTTCTTGGGATTACAGATAAAGCAAATGGATGATGGCATTTTCATCAACCAGAAGAAGAAGTATACACAAGAAATTGTGAAGAAATTTCAACTTGAGACTGCCAAGCCCTTTGCAACACCAATGTCCACCTCACAGAAAATGGAGGAAGAAAAAGGTAACAAAATTGATCAAAAACTTTTTAGGGGTATGATAGGATCCTTACTTTATTTGACTGCTAGTAGGCCTGATATACACTTCAGTGTTTGTCTCTGTGCAAGATACCAATCTTATCCTAGGGACTCTCATTTAGCTGCCGTGAAAAGTATCTTTAGGTATTTGAATGGAACTCTTGACCTTGGTTTGTGGTATCCAAAGAGTAATTCATTTGATTTACATGCTTTCACTGACTCTGATTATGCTGGTTGCAAAATGGATCAAAAAAGCACAAGCGGTCACTATCAGTTTCTTAGGGGTTGCATGGTTTCATGGGCCTCAAAGAAACAGCATTGTGTGGATTTATCAACTGCTGAAGCCGAGTATGTGGCTACCGGCAGTTGTGCGGCTCAGGTGCTCTGGATCCAACATCAGTTGCTAGATTTTGGTTTCTCTTTAAAGAAAACTCCCATAATGTGTGATAACACTTCTGCAATAAACTTGTCCAAAAATCCTGTCCAACATTCTCGCACTAAGCACATAGAAGTTAGACACCACTTTATAAGAGATCATATCAATAAAGGTGATTTTGAACTTATTTTTGTTGATACAAAACACCAACTTACTGATATATTTACAAAACCTTTGAATTCTGAACAATTTTGCTTTCTAAGAAGAGAATTAGGAGTGTGCAGATTAGACACTTAGATACTTTGAGCTGAATTGTACATACACTCTTTTCATCTTTTTCATAAAGAAACTGTTCATATTGCCTTTTGATATGCACATAAAAGTTTTCATTGTCTTTACTCTTCAAACTTTGTCTTTTGTCCATATCATAGTGAATAACAACATTGGTTATTATACATGCTTTCATCCTTTTGCATCCGCATGTACATAAATGCATATACTTCATCAATGTGTGCATGAATGCCATGATTTACCGGTATATCAAATAGTGTTAGTGGAAAGGTGGATCAAGTCCACCTGGAAGCTTTCATCATGTGTGAGTGTGGTCTTTGGACCTAAGTACTCCGCCACGTACCGGTAATCAAATTGCTTGAAAACATCATTTTGAAATGCTTGAGTGTATATAATTTACACACCTTTCAGTTGATATCTTCTAAGACCTTACGCCCTTGCTAAATAAAATGCTTTGACTAGGACATGTTTTAACATGGCACATATTAAGGGGGAGGTTTTTGCTATAACGGTGCATACACTTAGGGGGAGACATCACCCTGAATAGGTTAATTCATCTCTTAAATTCTACGCAATCTCTCACCCAATTTGCACATGTGAGTTAATGAATCTAACTAATAAGGATTTCACTTCTTCCACTCAACACATTTTAGGACTCTAGAACCCCTACTTGGAAATCACGTGACTTGTGAGAAAAAAGTTGTAAGCCCCGTCAAAAATAGTCAATAAGTGTGATTTGACATGAAGTAAATCGGGAATCCCCCCTGAGATAAAGGAGGAAACTCGCATTGAAAAGTGTCCTATCCACATTATCATAAGTGACGTTGCCGAGTAACCGGGAACTGCCCCTGAAACAAAGGGCATGACTCATGTCAAAAGGTTAGTCATCTTATCTTTCAAAAATCAAAATAATCTTGGGGTTGTGCGAAGCTACCAAAAGTCGAGCACGTTGTATGAAAGTATAGGGAAGAAAAGTTCCTATTTGTGTTCTTTAGAAAATCTGAAAATCCATGCTATCTAGATTTCATTGCTCATATTTCACATATTCATCTAGGGAGTGATTGTATGGATGTACAATTTGAATCAGCCATATTTCATGAGTTTTGCAGTACCACTTCTTGTAAGCACTACCCTTTTACTATTGCACATGAAATTCATGTTCTTGGTCTATAGCATATTTCCTAACCCGTTCATAAAGAACATGTTTGCTAGTTTATGGTATGATGAGTGCATATGTGCTTGAATGGTCATTACTTACGTTTCATATGCATCTCATTGAGTTAATTGTGCATATTGAGGCTTAACTTTCATCCTTTACCATTTTAATAATGCCCTATTTGACTCTGACAAAAAGAGGGAGAAATAACTTTGCATTGCTTGAATGAAGATTCATGACTTGCTTAGTTTTTGATTGATTATGCTTTTGACAAAAAGGGTGAGTTGATCTCTACATGTTCTGAATGAAAGTCATGCATCTGGCGTGCATGAGAAAATGGTTGTTTTGGTTCAAAAATTGTCATCCTTCATGCAAATATTATAGTTCTATCAACAGTTTTATCTTCGTCAAAAAGGGGGAGATTGTTGTGCCCCAGACTGTTTTGACGGAGATCATGTATGAAATGTCATGAGTTCTCATTGTGGTTGATTCACATTGAAATACATATTTGATGAATGATGAGGTTGTTGAATTTCAGAATTGAATGATTGATTTGTAAGAATGCTTAATTTGAAAAAGGCTGATCCGAATCAACTTGATTGAATATTGAATGTTGACGTGAGCTATGGTTGATTGAGCTCGAATGATGAACATAACTAATGAGTGAATAGGTCATTCGGTGAATCGCAAAATGAATGGATGTTTTGAATGTGGAACTCACTATGTGATGATTGAGAGAGTTTCTATTGATACATTGAGATCTTAATTTGAATGGGAAATTGAATGCAGGTTACTTGTGGAATTTTTCACTCAATCTCTCAAGGCTAAGGTATGAATACTTGACTATTTGGATCTTGTGTGAATGGACTGATCCGGGTGAAATTCATGCTTATCAACGTTTATCTGAGTTGTATGAACTCCTTTGATCTACTTTGATTCATGTTTTTGATTCATGAAGGTTTCAATTCCATTTACTGAAGTTTTGCTACTGTCAATAAAAGTGTCGACCTCAGGGGTCGACACTTATTTGTAGAGTCTCTGCCATTGTTGAAATATAGGATGCTGGCAGATTGTGTCGACCCCAGGGGTCGACACTTTCACCAGGAGTCTACTATTTTGCTAAGGCAGAACTCTCGTGAAAAAGTGTCGACCCGGAAGGTCGACACTTTCAGTAAGTATGTTTATTTCTGTGAAAATAGAATGTTCATGAAAAAGTGTCGACCTCATGAGTCGACACTTTTCATCACGAATGTTTTGTTCTTTTAACAGGCTAGAACACTTCGTAAGAAGTGTCGACCCCATGGGTCGACACTCGTGTCACGGTTTTACTTTTATATATATTATGGCTGAACCTTCAGGAAAAAGAGTCGACCCCATGGGTCGACACTTTCTCTGAACTTTCGATTGGGTTTTCCGGATCCTCTACGAACCCATCTATGATGTATCCATTTGGCTTGCTTTCTTACCCTAATGACCTTAGGGTGTCCATTACTCTTTGTATGTGTTATGAAGGGGGTTTAGAGTGGGCTTTTATGTCATTTGGGGGATCAAATCCCCTTGTATATAGCCGCCCCTTTCCTTCTGATTGAACAATCCTTTGAGCCTCTAACGTGTTCATCTTGCAAGAAGAAGGAGAGGAACGGTGTGTGCTCTACTGGAGGAGAAGGGAAGGAATGCCAGAGACGTCCCCTCACGAGCTCGAGCTGAGAGATCGAGAGGCAGCGGCTGCATCCTCTTCATCCTTGTTTTGGGCGCCTGAAGCTTCAAATATCGGCTCCCTCTTCTCTTGGTTTCATCATTCTAAGCCACACTTCCTATATCTCTGATTTTGGTTGAAGGATATAGGGGAAGATTCATATTGTTCATCATCTTCTTAGTCATCTTGTGCTTAGATCGTTCATCTCATATTTGGGCTTGTATTTCCTTTCATACTATTTCTCTATCTAGACATTTTCGGAGCTTGCTCTGAGTGTGTGGGGGTTGTCTCGTTGTCGTACGAGAACCCGCGTGTGTGGGCCGTCGAGCCCGTGTGCGTGTGGTTGCTACCGTTGAGCAACGTTTATAGTGAAATCCTCTCGAGGTGAGAGGGGTGGACGTAGGACGACACTCGGTGCGTCTGAACCACCTAAAAGTACTGTGCCGTGGTTTGCTTTTTTGGTGGTTGTTGATATCTATTTTTCTGTTTGCTATACGAGTGCGAGTCGGTGAGGCGTGAGTGTTCTCAACTGTTCGTCAAAATATTGTTGTCCGAGTGAGTATATTTGTGCGCTGGGAAGTTGTGAGAGCTTGCTTGATTTAATTTAGTTGTTTTAATCAAGCCTCTATCGTAGATTTTCTCCTCATATCTGTGGCTTGTGTGGGTTGTTTTTCTATTTGCAAAGAAGAGTGGGCAATCAATTCACCCCCCTCTCAATTGCCTCATAACCGGGCCAACAGGATCTACGTGGTTGAGGAACTGCTAGTGTCAAGGGTGGTCTGCTCACTCTCATGCACGGATTGAGCCACGGAACAGGTCACGCTCTCTCTCGCAGCGGTGATTTGATTTTGATCGAGTTGGGAACCTAACATGCACTCAAAGCAGTGGCACATAGTGTAGATTCTAATTAGAAATCCACTTAATCAAATAGAAATAATGAATAAATAAGCATGAAATAGCACGAATAAGCACGAGGTGCTAAGATGGAGATGTGATCGCCAGAGACGCGAGGCCTCAAAAGATATAACAAATAATGAACATGGAGTGATCGCGAAAAATACCTTGAAAGCGCGGGTGATGTGAGTGTTCCTTTCTCTTCTAGATCGGCCGGCCGATGAAGAGAGTTCTTCAATTTGATTACCCTTGCAAAACAATCAAACACCAATAAAGAATATGAAATTAGAACATGGTGAGTTGTAGCATCAAATTCTTAATAGGATGAACATGGAAAATTGTGTAAGAACACACCTTATGGGTGGTTGCCCTTAAACCCCTATGCAAAAAGGGTATGGGATAATATGATGAATGAAGATGATATGCAAAATAAGTGAATAAAAGAAGTGCTAGAGGTGCACTGTGGAAAGACTCAACACGGTTGGGAATAAAGAAAATCTATGGGAGGTGAGCATGCATGCAGAAGTATGATGCAAATAAACAGAAGGAATAAAAAAAATAAAAAGAGGAGGAGCCTGTGCGTTGGCTTTGATGCTCAAGGGGGGAGGAAGCTTCAAAAGGATGCAGATGGAGTTCGCAGCTTCTCCTGAGCCAACCGCAGCAGAGCAACCTGTAAAACAGAAGAAAACAGAAGAAGAAGAAAAGCGGGGGGGAAGGAAGAGAACCGATTAACAGAGATGAAGAGCCCTATTAATAAGATCGAAGAAGAGATAAGAAGGAAAGAGTCCAACGGAGGAAAAGATAAGAAGGGGCAAGAGCCCATGGAGGGGAGGATTAAGCTGGGCAAGAGTCCAAACGAAGCAGGGACTCTCTGGGGAAGGGCTGCGTTCGTTTAGAACCCAAAAGGTGAAACACGACTTGGACACGGGCGTCAATTCTTAATTTGACGACCTACCAAAGGGGCGTTATTAAAAACACGCCTTAGATAAAGACGTTAATTCAAAAATCAATTTTTAGAAATAGATGAAACACGTCTGCATCCAAGGCGTGATTTAAAACGCGCCCTATCAAGGGACGTTAATTCAGTATATTCAAAATAGGGCCAATTTTCATTTCTCAATATTATTTTCCCATTTTTTAGGTAGAGGTGCATCTCGTTGCGCTGATTCCAACGACTATTTTTACGTATTTTTCTGACACCCGGAAGGCCACCAAATCACCTCTGGAAGAGAGTGGAAAATAATATAAAAAAATCAATTTAAAAAAGTGACGACCGTGCATAGGTCGTGAATTTGATTTTTGATTTTTTTATTCTTTTCAAATTCAAAATAACGTCTCATGGTAGGTCGTTAATTACAAAATAATTCCGAAAAATTCTCAGAAAAATTCAGAAAAATAGAAAATGAGTGGAATTGACGCCTCCATAAATGGTCGCCCATTTTTAAGAAACGCCCAAGGCTAAGTCGTTATTTGAAAAGACGCCCCACGTCAAGTCGTTAATTCTGGAAAATTCATAAAAATAGAGAAAAATGCCCAGAAAATCCAGAAAAATCTAGAAAAATAGGAAAAAATAAGAAAAGTGAGGAAAAAAAGGAGAAATCCAAGAAAAGTGAGAAAAACCACTCAAACAGAGCTAATTTGAGGGTCAAATTGGGCATCACAGGGTAATATGAGATGCACTCACAGTAACGTTAATTTTGGCGTGTCTACAGCTGCCCCGCCTTGGCGTCTGCTTTGCAAGGGAGCAGAGCAAACTGAAAAGTAGATGCCAAGGTGTGATGAGACACGCAATCAACATCACTTGATGAGAATGAAATCAGAAGCACGAGATGAAGCAATCTCGAGAAATTCAATGAAACCAACGATGTTTGGATAAAACGGGGAGTGTGCACATGGTGCACGAAGGAGATAAAAGAATGATCAACTTCCAGCGCGGTGGAAGTACCCCAGGTCACAAACCTGTAGGTTTCACCATTGGGGAGCGGTTACCAGCCAATGTGGACGTGCTGCAGCCACGGTGGATCAAAGGGAAAAATGATTAAAATAAGATGATAGAAATCCAAACAAGGAGCTTCCGAGAAAATGACCCAAAACAGCGACAAAACGAACTGAGGATTCCATCAGCAATGAATATCTCATATCTGGAAAGATTAAGATCAATTTGACTCTCCAAATCAGCTTATGAGAGTGATTTCCAACGTTAATTCAAAATCCTACATGAATGCATGCTGGGTTTAAAAGGAAAAAGTAAAACAAATGAAAATATAAGATAATCAAGGATAATATTGTTAAGCTATCCAGACTGGGTCAAGAAACCGATTCTGCGAGCCGATACTAAGCCGAAGCCCGTTTATCCACGCACCAACTCGCAAAAGGGAACCATCGTCCCTAGTCTTGGACGGCTCAACGGCCTATCCGTGTGACTAAGACTCCTCTGGAATCATCATTATTTTTGATGAAGGGGAACTCAAATCCCAGATTTATCAAAGCCACAAGGTCCTTGATATAATCTAGTAGCATATGTAACATATAGTAAAATGCATACAGGGGGGATGGTGATAGCAATAAGCATGGGGGAACTGAGAAAGGAATAACGTGCAAACACCGTGGGACTTGGATAATGATGCCCAGTCGGTGGGACCAAAAGCTTCTTCCTGCGCTCAAAGATTCATCAGCCAAGATATAAAAGATAACAAGCAATGAATTAGGCATTTAAGCGTAGCAAGCATAGCATGAATAAGCAATCACAACTTGGTATGGATCATATCATGAATAGCATTCAAGTGTGCACAGCGTGAAAGGCATGGATAACATAGATAGCATCATTAAAGCATAGATAGCATAGCATCATTGTTTGTTGTTTGTCATGAAGATGACAACTTTGGCATGTGAGATTGAGATTGGATGATCAGGATCAAGTAATGCTTAACGGCAGAGTGATCAAGTGAAATCAGTAGGAGTTGATTAAATGATTTGGAGATGAATGATAATCAGGAGATATGAGGAAATGATAATCAAAATGCCCAGGGTGGCATGTCATGAGAATATCGGGAAGAATCAATAGATTGATAGCAATAAGTGGAGAGAGGACTCATCCCGTGCTCTTGGTCCTTGCAAAGTTGTTGTTCCTGCAAAAGCATCATCAGAAAATACAAAATTTTTGGAGTTTTTGGAATATGCAAATTTTTATGCGTTTTTCAAATTTTTATGGATTTTTGGAAAATATCTCAATTTTTATGAATCTTGGAAGAAATATCTGATTTTTTTTTGTTTGATTTTGCTCAGGAAATATTCAATTTTTTGTTGATTTTGACTCAGGACATATTCAAGTTTTTTTTCATTTTGGTTTAGACATTGTTAATGCAGCATCAAAGGGTGTTTTGAACCATTAATTGGGGGTCCTCGTTCCTTCCCTTTTTACTAAAATTTCCCAAAACCGGGCGTGTATTGAAGGTGGCATCCTATAACCGACTGCCTTTGATTAACGGTGCCCCTACCAAGGCCATACCTGAGAAACATTCGGTCTTGGAGGGAGAAGAGAAGAACAATTGTGACAAGCTTTATACAGGATGGGAGATGTCGGGATTTGAATTCCTTCCAAGGTATTAACCCTCAAAGAGGTAGTCTGTTGCGCCGGGGCTTTGTGCCTTTGATTTTTAGACCATTGACATGCATACGACCAGGGTTTTTCCTGCGGGGACTTTGCCACTCTTGACATGCCATAATTCATACTTTTGCATTTTATTGAAATTTATCAACATTTTGACTTGATTTTCATAATAGCCCTTGTGGCAAGATTTATCATGAAAGCTCATATGAAAACTCATATTAATTTCGGGTCAAGACTGCCCCTATTTGAGACTCCTCTCGTATTGGGGATTACCGAGGTTGGTCATCTCATCCGTCAACCTCTTGCCCCTGCATTCGGCCGAATAAAGAAGAGAAAAAGACTTTCAGGGATTCTCATGGCATGGCCAAGGTAGCAACGGTGTTTTATCAAAGAGCCGGCTAAGGACGCCGTGAAGTGTGTGGAATGCCTAGCTGAGGGTTACTCTTAACAAGCAGGGAGAGAACGTTGAATTCCCAGCGCGGGGTTCTTATTAACCAAAAGTGCTGCAAAAGCAAGCCTAAAGACTCTTTTGGAATATTTAAATTAAACAAAAGCTTAAGATAAAGGTCTAAAACACCACTTTTAATCTTGTTAAGAAGCACTTTATTTTGAAAATCATGCGTGAAGTAATGATATCATAAAAAAATACGTACTTACGCCAATATGTTACCTTGCAACCTTCGTAGAAGCAGCTGTCAGAGGCGAGGTTGGTCATCGTGGGATAGTCCTCTTTGGCAGTCAAAAGGATTGGAAGCAAAGGATTGAAAGTGGCTTAACAAGAAGGAGTGGTGCCAAGACCAGACTCAGACGAATAAGGAGAAAAGGAAGAGAGACGAGGGCTAGAACTCCCTCGTTAAGGCGCGGAGACCCTGATCACATGAAAGGTCTATAGAAGAAGCGGAGAATTAGAAGGAGGAGTGAGGACTAAAGCCTCGGAAGCAGTGGGAGAAAGGGCAGATGCCCACAGCAGTGGATGTGGAAGAAGTTGGGTCGGACCCTTGGTCAGGAGGAATTAGAAGAGGAAATTGATAGATGGAAAAGGGCGGATCCGGAGGGTCCGGAGGCAGTGAGGAGAATCGTGATAGGAGGAATCATCCGGAGGCTCCGGAGGGATGACGAAAGAAGGGACGCGATGCCCTGGGAAAAAATAGGGAAAAAGATGATGGGTAAGGAAGAAGAAAATGAATGATGTGATATTCTGGAAGATCAGAAAGATGAATTGGAAAAAATATGGAGGGTCCGGAGGTTCCGGAGGAAGAAAATGGAAAGGGGCGTCGTGCCCAAAGGAAAGGTATGAAGGATCCGGAGGTTCCGGAGGAATGAGAAGGGAAGGGACGCGATGCCCAAAGAAGAGGGAAATAGAATCCGGAGGTTCCGGAGGATTAAGATGGAAAGGGGCGCGATGCCCGAGGGGAAAGCCTGGAGGTTCCGGAAGAATAAGGTGGAAAGGGGCGCGATGCCCTGGGAGAAAGTCCGGAGGTTCCGGAAGAATAAAGTGGAAAGGGGCGCGATGCCTTGGGAGAAAGTCCGGAGGTTCCGGAAGAATAAAGTGGAAAGGGGCGCGATGCCCTGGGAGAAAGTGAGAGAAGTCCGGAGGTTTCGGAAGAATAAAGTGGAAAGGGGCGCGATGCCCTGGGAGAAAGTAAGAGAAATCCGGAGGGTCCGGATACAAGAGCTGAAAAGGGACGCGATGCCCTGAGAAGAGATTGGGGAGGGGGCAACGCCCGAGCAATGTAAGGGGACCTACAGATCCCGAGGATGAAGATGAATAAGACGGGAAATTTGGAATATCCGGAGGTGCCGGAAGGCGGGGAAGATACGGGTTTGGAAACCCGGGAATCAGGAGGTGTATGCAAAATGATGGATGCGATGAATGTAGTGAATGCGCGAATGCAACAAAATGCGTGAGATGCAAAGAAGATGGAGAATGTGAAGGGTGAGAGGACGAGATCCTCCTCTTAACCCCGGGAATGGCCCATGAAGAAAAAGTGATATAGAAGGTGGAACAAATAAGGGACGGCCCCTTAGCGCCAAGATAACTGCCCCTCCACGGTAGTGAAAGAGTATAGCCAATTGGCCCAATGGAAGAAGCTTCACTAATGAATGACAACCCCCTTGGAAGGCAAGGATCAATGATGTGAGGGAGTTGGAAAGTTGGAACATGAAGCATTGCCATGCCCATTAATTGTGGTGTATAAGAAGTGTTGAACAAAATGGGCATTCGCCCCTTGTATGGAGGAATGGAATCAAGATTTGGAAGATGGAACAAAGGGTGCCCTGCCCGGCCCTTGGATGGCATCAACGCTTGGCATTCTCTGAGCAATGGCGGTGACCTGGCCCCTTCGACCATGTTTGGCACAATAACCCGGATCGGCATTCGGTAAATAAATTCTTGAATCTTGAACGGCACAGCCACGGCCAAATTCTCCTTGCGCGGCGCTTGATTATCCTTGGCACAAGTTCTTGCAGAAGCACTCCCCTTCCGAGTAGTAAAGGGAGGTGAGGCGGAGGGCTTTGTGGATAATGGAGGTTTAATGGAAGGTGCAATGGGAGGTGTAGTGGAAAGTGTTGGTAAATGGGTTAATGAAAGTTCAAACACGTCGAGTTTCTCCCTTTGCTCGGAAGCAGTCGGGGTTGGCTCGAGTGCAAAAAAAGGTGGATCCTGCTCAGGATTAGCCATAGGTAAGGGTGAAGGGTTAAGTGGTGGAATAGGGGAAAGGCCTGGCAAAGCTGGTTTTGGCGTTACAGGGATAATGGACGGCTTAGGTAGCAAACAAAGAGGAGGGGTAATAGAAGGCTCGGCAGAGACCGACATAGTGGAGGGTGATGGAGGTTCGGCAGAGGCCGGTGGAGTGGAGAGTAGTGGAGGTTTGGCGGAGGCCGATGGAATAGAGGTTAATGGTGTAAAAGGAAAGGGTTTGGTGCGCTGGAAATATTGGATGGGGCGAGAGGTGTCAGGTATAGGGGAAGGCGCATGATGCACCGGTGTGGGTGACTGGAGTATCGACCCATCATCGTAACACCAAGTATTGGGGTGAGGAGGAGACTCATGGTGCGGCGGTATGGGTGATTGGAGTATCGACCCATCATTGTAACACCAAGAGGTCCCATAAATGGGGGTTGGATCGGGGACTGTGGCATAGTCCTGAGCATAGGGGTCTTCCGACAGTGGAGGAAGAGGATGGCGAAGGAAACTCAGAAGGGATGCCTGCGGAGCTTCATCATCGTATACCGCTTCAAGTTCTTCAATTGCCGGTTCTTCATCATCAAATTCAAGTGGACACCGTAGTGGAGGCGTATATGTGGATGGAGGAATGTAATGATGTTGCGTATGTGGAGGTGGAAGGCCATATGAATGAAGTGTGCGGATGGGTGGAGGGCGGACGGTGTCCACTTGATCGTCAAAATCTGCCGGCTGTTGCTTGCTTGAGCTGCCGATACCATAATCATCTATCCTATCTTTCAACTCTTTCTCCATCTTTGTAATTTCGTCCAGAGCAGCATGGAGAGGATTGACCGGAGTAGGAGGAGCCGTGACCCTCTTTAATTGTTCCTCCATCAAAGTGATTCTGTCAATAAGAGACCGTTGGAGGGGTGTAACTTGAGCAACCAAGGGTTGGCAGGGCCTTGAAGGAGGGGTGGCATAAAAAGGCCGTGGAGGGGAGTTAACGGGATGACCCGCAGAAGAACCCGGATGGGCCGGATTGCAAGAAATAAATGGGCCTCGGGGCCATGATGGAGGAGGAATAGAAGGAGGCGGGTGTCAGACCACCCGGGGAGGAATGTGAATAGAAGAGGATGGGTAATGGGCTACCCGATTAGGATTGTGAATAGAAGAGGGAGGTGGGTGATGGGCCACCCGTGTAGGGTTGGAAGGAGGAAGAGATGAAGGAGATACACCCTCAACAGCGGCCTTAAAGGCTTGGATCTGTTGAGGGGTGAGATGATCTAATGCATGAATGATTTGGGAAACCTTCTCATCGTTGGGAGGAGACAGTCCCGAAGGAGTAGTGGCTTGAAATTGAGATGAGGGACCATGAGAATGGACATTGCCCGTGGGCCGGGCATGACCATAAGAATGAGGACGTGGTCCCTTGAAAGCATGGTGAGAGTTTAGATGAAAATGTTGAAATTGAGGAGAATAAGATGTGCATGGTTGTGCATCCTCATGAATTGGATTAAACATGTTGGTTTTCTTATCATGGTAAATCATTATTCAATCAAAGTTCAAAATAATATGCAAAAAGCACACAAGTTGGAATGGTTACCTTTGATCTTAATTTGTTTGAACCTTGGTGAATTAATGAATTTTAACAAAGTTTGGTGTGATTCACACAAGGGAGGATCCTAGTTTCAATATGGTTTGAACTCCGGTGCCAACTAGGAACACTCTCTCACCATGTATAGGCCAACTAACTCGGGACTTCAAAGGGTACAACCTGCCCGGCGTCCGTGAGGGAATCCACGGGTGCGGGGACTTATGGAGGCTTGGTTTAGGAACTTCCAATCCAAAGAGACGAATGCTCAATGGAGGGTCCTTCCTTCACCAAGGGGGTGTGTGGAATCCTAATGTAGAGAGAGGAGGTCTCCCAAACCAATGCAAATGAATGAATGCAGGGTAAACAAGCCAACCACAGCAATATGATCAATCAATAAATATAAGCATGAATCATGATGAAAAGCCACACACAGGAGGGTTCTGTAAACCCACAGCAAAAAGACGCCCTAGAAGGGGGCGCTATTAACCAAAGTGACGACAGTATCACTGTCGTGAATCACTGGAGGGCCCAGGGGCAGTGAAAAGCGCGCCTTGGAGTGAGGCGCTATATATAAAAGGACGCCCCTGCTTGAGGGCGTCAAAATGTAAACACGCGCCTTGATGTGAGGCACTAAACAACAAAAAGACGCCCTTTCGAAGGGCGTGAATTCACGGAAAGCAAGATGTGATGGAAGACGCCCTGGCAGAAGGCGTTACACGTAAAGAAGACGCCCTGGATCAGGGCGTTAAAATAAAACGCGCCTCTGTCTAAGGCGTTAATTTCCTCTATCTCCAGAAAACTCCACGGCCAGAAATATCAAACACTCACAGTCAGAGGCAATCAACAAATATATGAATCAAGATATTAGCATGCTCATCAAAATTTTTGGATAAGTGGAAATTCTAAAAAAAACCTATCAAATCGACAGATCACATGGGGAGAGTGCAATGCACAATGGAGGGTGCCCGTGGGGCACAAAAAGGAGACGCACCGTGGGTGCAAAAGGGGAGATGGCACACGTGGGTGCCCAAGGGAAAGGGTAATCAAAAGAAAAACGAAAGGTGTCCCACCGTGATCGCCAATTTGTAGATTCTAATTAGAAATCCACTTAATCAAATAGAAATAATAAATAAATAAGCATGAAATAGCACGAATAAGCACGAGGTGCTAAGATGGAGATGTGATCGCCAGAGACGCGAGGCCTCAAAAGATATAACAAATAATGAACATGGAGTGATCGCGAAAAATACCTTGAAAGCGCGGGTGATGTGAGTGTTCCTTTCTCTTCTAGATCGGCCGGCCGATGAAGAGAGTTCTTCAATTTGATTACCCTTGCAAAACAATCAAACACCAATAAAGAATATGAAATTAGAACATGGTGAGTTGTAGCATCAAATTCTTAATAGGATGAACATGGAAAATTGTGTAAGAACACACCTTATGGGTGGTTGCCCTTAAACCCCTATGCAAAAAGGGTATGGGATAATATGATGAATGAAGATGATATGCAAAATAAGTGAATAAAAGAAGTGCTAGAGGTGCACTGTGGAAAGCCTCAACACGGTTGAGAATAAAGAAAATCTATGGGAGGTGAGCATGCATGCAGAAGTATGAAGCAAATAAACAGAAGGAATACAAAAAATAAAAAGAGGAGGAGCCTGTGCGTTGGCTTTGATGCTCAAGGGGGGAGGAAGCTTCAAAAGGATGCAGATGGAGTTCGCAGCTTCTCCTGAGCCAACCGCAACAGAGCAACCTGTAAAATAGAAGAAAACAGAAGAAGAAGAAGAAAAGCGGGGGGGAAGGAAGAGAACCGATTAACAGAGACGAAGAGCCCTATTAATAAGATCGAAGAAGAGATAAGAAGGAAAGAGTCCAACGGAGGAAAAGATAAGAAGGGACAAGAGCCCAAGGAGGGGAGGATTAAGCTGGGCAAGAGTCCAAACGAAGTAGGGACTCTCTGGGGAAGGGCTGCGTTCGTTTAGAACCCAAAAGGTGAAACACGACTTGGACACGGGCGTCAATTCTTAATTTGACGACCTACCAAAGGGGCGTTATTAAAAACACGCCTTAGATAAAGACGTTAATTCAAAAATCAATTTTTAGAAATAGATGAAACACGTCTGCATCCAAGGCGTGATTTAAAACGCGCCCTATCAAGGGACGTTAATTCAATATATTCAAAATAGGGCCAATTTTTATTTCTTAATATTATTTTCCCATTTTTTAGGTGGAGGTGTATCTCGTTGCGCTGATTCCAACGACTATTTTTGCGTATTTTTCTGACACCCGGAAGGCCACCAAATCACCTCTGGAAGAGAGTGGAAAATAATATAAAAAAATCAATTTGAAAAAGTGACGACCGTGCATAGGTCGTGAATTTGATTTTTGATTTTTTTATTCTTTTCAAATTCAAAATAACGTCTCATGGTAGGTCGTTAATTACAAAATAATTCCAAAAAATTCCCAGAAAAATCCAGAAAAATAGAAAATGAGTGGAATTTACGCCTCCATAAATGGTCGCCCATTTTTAAGAAACGCCCAAAGCTAAGTCGTTATTTTAAAAGACGCCCCACGTCAAGTCGTTAATTCTGAAAAATTCATAAAAATAGAGAAAAATACCCAGAAAATCTAGAAAAATCCAGAAAAATAGGAAAAAAATAAGAAAAGTGAGGAAAAAAAAGGAGAAATCCAAGAAAAGTGAGAAAACCACTCAAACAGAGCTAATTTGAGGGTCAAATTGGGGCATCGCAGGGTAATATGAGATGCACTCACAGTAACGTTAATTTTGGCGTGTCTACACATAGATGCTCATATGGGTCAAGCAAGTGCAAGTAAGAAGTGGAATGCGTACCTCCATGATAGTGCATGGGGAAGACAACCCCAGCCGAGACACGTAACCCCGGTACATGAGCAATAGAAAATAGTACAGATCTGAACCGATTTGTCCACTCCTCACAGGGAGGTAAAAGGCTACAACGCGAACTCTAGGGTTGGCATGCACTGGTTGACGAGCATCAAGACGGGGGCACTCTGGGTAGTAGGCATGCTACTTGTCCAATATGGGTGTAGTTCTGGTCTGCAGGGATAGCAAGCCGGTCGGGGATGCCGTACGGTGCAAAAGGAAGTCAAGAACCTCCGCGGGTGCAGTCAACGCCGATCTGTCACAGAGGTGAGCATAGCACGTGAAGGTGGCAGTCAAGTGACCACAGGTCGGCCCCCTTCTAGCTGAATCTTGTCTAGCTAGCAGGTGCAGTCTGGATCTGTGCAGAGAGGGGCAGGCGACCAGCAAGAGAGCGAACACGAAACCGTGGCCTCCCCGGTGAATCCTCACATGAAACCAGGTGTGAACAAAGGTGGGGAAGTCCATAACGAGTCGGGATGGCCGGTGCTCGCACTGTCCAAGTCAGGGGACCAAGGCAGTCTCGTATAGGGGTGGTGGTCCGATCAGGTCACAGACCAGGACTATAGACAGGACAACAGGGTGAAGGTGACGTAGGCGGGTGTGAGGGTGACCAGGGTTGGGTCTGTGGTGTGGGAACTCACGGACAGTGGGGTGTGGGCATGTAGAGGCTGCTTGAGGCATTTTGGATCGAAGGAGGGAGAGTTAGGGCGTGTGTAGGAAAGGAGATGGGGGCGGTGGTAGGCTAGCCTGCGAGTGTAGGGTGGGACTAGTAGTGGATGGGCGATGTGGTGAAGGGGTGGGGTGGCCTAGATGGTTGGGCTGGTGGTGGAGTTTGAGGGCACAATAGAGGAGAGGAGGGAACTGGGAGATGGGGCGAGGGATGGTAAGGTTAAGGGGTTTCAGACTTGGTAGTAGTATCAGTTCGATAGCGTAGACAGCAGGGAGTGCAGTCTGTCCCACCCTAAGGTGATTTGCCCTTCCTTGGATAGTGGGCAAGGTGAGGCAGCATTGAGTAGTCGAGGAAGAGGACGACAGCGTGGCGTGGCGCAGTAGCAGCAAGGATGGATGGGGCACAGGGAGGAAGAGGGTGCAGGCTAGGGTATCTCACCTCGGGAATGCCAATCGCAGGCACAACTACAAGGAGTAGGAAGGGGGCGCAACCTCCAAGATGGATTCTCCACAAAAATGCTGATATTTTTATTTCTAAAAGCTAAGTACATGAGTATTTATAGAAAAGGCAAAAAACCCTAAACCTACTAGCATGAGGAATCCTACTTGATATAATTGACTTGCCTAATCCATAGCAATCCTAGTAGATGGGGGAAAGGGAGGAGGGCACCCAAGCCCAAGTCCAAGGTGGACCAGGAAGGGGGGGGGGCATGCCCTTGCGCCCAATTAATATGGAGGGCGACCAGCCCATGTGTGGCCCAACTGGGATCCATGCTAACAAAGTGGCCCAATTCCCCATATCTAAATTCCTAATGACCCATAATCCCTATGGCCCTTAAATGGCCTACAAAAGACTCTATAAACAAATCAAATCAAGTCCACACTCAAAGCTAAGACTCCATACTATCACTGAGCCACAACGACGCCTGTAAAGCCTATGTCGCACTGCGTGTCCTGCGTCGATGACTAGCTGAGTCGTGTCGGTCTCTAGCTCTCGTTCCCTCACAAATTCTCCCTGGCTGGGAGGAACTTGACCCCATAGAGTAAGGGTCTCGGCCACTCTGATATCGCTCCAACAGGTTTGGATTTATCCTATGTAGCTTGACTCGGGTGATACACATGTCATCGAACATGGCCCATCCTCTCCACCGCACTAGGTGGCGTTGGTAGGCTCCACTCTTGATAGTCATCACCAGCTCATCTAGTAGGTGCTCTATCTGCTCACGCTGCTTGGGGAACAAGGGTAGAGGTGGGCAATCAGTGGTGGGGTCACTCTCAAGGTGTGGAGATGGCGCAAACGGCTCACTAGGTATCACCGCAGGGTCACTATAGCTAACTAAATCTGAAACATTGAAAGTAGAGCTGATATCATAATCCTCTAGAAAATCCACAACATACGTAGTAGACCCTTCTCACTTCAACACTCGGAAGGGACCGGCACCACGAGCCTGCAGCTTCTTCACGGCTCTAGAGGGAAACCGTTCAGATATGACCCAGATCATGACATAATTACCCTCCTAGACCTTACGTGGATGCCTACGTACATCGGCTAACAACTTGTAACGCGCATTGCTGGCCCCTATGTGACAACGGGTGTCATCATGCAAGCTCCTAACATGCTCAGTGTATGACTCAGCCAACTCAGACACTCGTGCATGAGGGGGTAGGGGAACTAAATCATCCGGCTTCCTAGGCCTATGACCTATGACAATCTCAAACGGGCTCATACTTGTAGACCTATTAACCTAATCATTGTATGCAAACTCTGCTAGAGGTAAAACTAAGTCCCAGTCCCCTACACGATCCCTAACTAGACACCTCAATAGGTCCCCCAAACTTCAATTGACTACCTCTGTCTGACCATCGGTCCAGGGATGACATGCAGTGGAGAACTTGAGGTGGGTACCTAGCATGTGCCACAAGGTCTTCCAAAAGTAGTTGATGAACCTAACATCTCGATCGGACACAATGGTGCGGGGTAGCCCAAACTTACAGAAAACATGAGAGAGGAATAGGCGAGCAACCCTCGAGGCATCCATGTTGTACCCATGTGATTTTGATGATGCCAAACACTATGACTCATCTGTACGTGATGTCATATGTGTTTATGTTACATGATCCATTGTGTTTTGATGATGCCAAACACTATGACTCATCTGTGCGTGATGTCATATGTGTTTATGATGCATTAATTCATTATGGTTTGATGACGCTAAACACTGTTGTCTGTGATTTTGATAATGGCAAGTGTTTAATGTCTTGTTCTACATGTGCATTTTCATGAGCTTGCCGTAAAGTGTGGTATACGATAGTGGCAAGATAGTCAAATAGTGGAGAACTGATGACAGTAAGAAATCGGCAGATTGAGCTAAAGAAAGCAAGGATGAAGTCAGGCATGATCAACACATACACATTGTTAAATAAAATAAGGTCGATGCATACTCAAGCTACTACACTCTAAGGTCGATGCATGTTCATGCATTGAGAAGAGTAAGGTCGGTACATATATGCATTCCAGTCTAGAAGGTCAGTGCCTATGCAGAAGAGTTGCATTGAAAGGTCAATGCATTTCCCATTGACCTTGTACCAACAGGTCGATGCACATATGACTTTCGGTCTAGAAGGTCGATGCACATCTGTACTTTTGGTCTAGAAGGTCGATGCGACTGAAGAAGACTTGCTCTATCAGGTCGGTGCACTACATACATAACATGTTCCATCAGGTCGGTGCATATACATTCTCTTTGTCAGG
Source organism: Amorphophallus konjac (assembly GCA_022559845.1). Taxonomy (NCBI): domain Eukaryota; kingdom Viridiplantae; phylum Streptophyta; class Magnoliopsida; order Alismatales; family Araceae; genus Amorphophallus; species Amorphophallus konjac. The sequence continues at coordinate 255,711,402 of CM040126.1, read as the reverse complement.
TAATGTCGGTGCACATATATTCATTGTGTCATGTAAGGCCTATGCACACATATTCATTGTGTCATGTAAGGTCGGTGTAGCAGTGTTGGTAATATCACTCAAGTCGAAGCATATCAACACTCCAAAGCCAACAGGTCGATGCATCAAGATACTCATGTGTTACATCTGTGAGGAGGTTGGTGCACTTATGAGGCAGCTCGAGGCAGAAGAGTAAAGCTCAAACTAACAAGGTCTGAGCACTCAAGAGTCAGGTCGATGCAGTTGCTGGGAACTGAACATTGCAAATCAACTATGGTCTGAGCATTCTAAGGATAGGTCGATGCATATTACAATGCACAAGGTCAAGGAAGCAGAAGAAATTAATGGACCCTAGTGGAAGTCAGTCTACAGTCATCTAAAGGAACTCAAGGGCTCCATTATCCAAGTCAATAGAACTCAACTGAATTTCTGGGTCATTAGCAGCAGCAGCAAAAGAAGATCAAAGCAACACTGCCTTAAGCCAAAAAGTCAGTGTATTAAAATAGTGCCTAGATGCACTAAGACAAAGGTCGATGCTGTTGTATCAGCTGTGCTAGTGAGGTCAATGCTATAGGATTCGAAAACCTTAACTTAAGTCCAGATCCAATAAAGGTGTTCCACCTTGCAATCAGCATAAGTGACACATGATCCCAGGAATGGAGGGAAAGGTGGCACATGGACCCAAGAAGCTTATGATTGGGCACGTGATTCAAGGCATACACTCTAGGAGAAAGTATCTACCATGTGGAAAGCCTCTCACCTCTACCTGACACATGGACTCTTGGATCAAAGCACCTTCCAAAAATCATTTGAGCGGGAGTGTTACCTCCTCACGCCCTCGAAGAATGATGTGGGGACCACACTAATCATGCCATTGAGAAGGAGTTTCGGCGACTCTAGTCTATAAAAAGTGGACTTCCTCCTTTGAAAGTGTGTGGCAATCGAAGAGAAGCTATTGCTATATAGAAAAAGGAAAAGAGAGATCAGAAATAAGAGAGCCAGTCTGTGAGCAGAGGTTTGAAAGAAGAAAGAGTTCTGAGAGTGAGATCGTGAGAAGAAAAAGAGAGAGCTCGAGAGAGAAGTGATTGAGAAGCAGCCGGTGTATCTTGAAGATCTATTCATTGTTGGTTTCTGGATCAGATTCAAGCCAATTTGCTCCTGCAAGAGCAATATCTTTCCTGCTTTCATTTCTTAATTTTCTTGTGCTACATTTTTCTTGTTTCTTGTTCATGTTTCAAGCTGTGTTTCAGCGTTGCAGAGGATCGGCTCCTCTGGACAGCAAGCTGTGTTGCTCAGTAGTGTAGCAAGTTGTGTTGCTCAGCGGTGTAAGCAAGCTGTGAAGCTCAGCGGTTCAAGCTATGAGTCAGCAGAAGTATTACTCATGTTTGAGTGGGGGATGGATGTAGGTCTGTGGATAACAGACCGAACCATCTAAAATCTTTGTGCATCGTGGATTGTGATTGTGTGTAATTGTCCAACTCCACATATTCTATCTCCTTCACAGGATGGGTTAGCATTGAGCGCTATATGTTCTATATATGTTTTTCTTTATCTATTTGTTCTGAGATAAGATTTATATTCCTTATTGAAGCAACTTATACAGACCAGGTGATTGTCCAAGTGCTTAGTAGAGTCTCAGGCTGCATGTGTGTGAGATCTATTATTTCAATTCATGGTTATGAAATCTGCCTAGTATTAGTCTAGCATCTATGTGTCCATCGTTACTTCTATTTGAGGAAGTACTCTGGTAAATGTGTTCTGCTCTTCTATCTCACAATTAAGGAGTTCATCTGATTTTTTTTTGTATATATTCTAATTCCGCTAAAGTTTGTAAAGGGGATCCATTCACCCCCCTATGGATCTCAACCATGTGCTTATCAGCTAGCACCTAAATCTTAATAATTGGTATTAGAGAGAGTCTCTGATTCATCAGATCCAACGATCTGCAGAGGATCCTACTATTTTTGGTGCATTGTTGTCTTCAGTGTATTTCTTTGAAACTATTTGTCTCATGGATCATCCTCATGTATTCAACGGTACACATTTCAATGCTTGGCTAGGCGGCCTATGTGTTTACATGAACTCCATAGATTCTAAACTATGGAGTCTTGTATCTAATGGCTCACATAAACTACCTCATGATCAGACCGAGTGGTCTAATGAGGATAAATTGAAAAACCATGACAATATCAGAGTTCTTAATATCTTGATGGCTGTAGTTGATACTGACATATTTCCTTTTATTTTCAGGTGCACTTCTAGAACGAAAATTTTTGATAGAGTGACTGCTACTTATGGGGAGCAAGAAGAACAATGCTTGATGGTCAACCGGAGTGATCACAGCAGTGATCAAATGAATGAGACATCATCTCATGTAAGTTCTGGATCTGAAGAGATTTCATTTGATGAATTGTTGAGTATGTATGAAGAACTATCTGATAGATATAAGAAAATGAAATCTGAAAATAAAAAATGGAATAAGAAAATTGATCAGAATAATTCAAACTGCTCTTGTGAAAATTGTTGGAAACTGAAGCAATCTTATGATGACTGCTTGTCTGATGTTCATATGCATAAGAAACAAATTTGTTTAATGCAAAATGAAAACCAAGAATTTCTCTCCAAAATCTCTGAATTGGAAGACAAGCTGAATTTATTGAGAGATGATCAAGCCTTAGTAAATGATTTTGTTCAGAATGAAAAATTGATAAAAGAAAATGAATAATTGAAGCAGTCGAATACTGCTATGTCTGAAAAGCTGACGGAAGATATTGAAAAGCTGACGCAGTTAAATTCGGATATGATAGATAGATTAATGATTCTTGAAAAAGGGAAATCGATTTGCATAGATGAGTCTGAAAAATTGCCCAATCTATAAAAAGAATCTGTAAATTATAAAATATTAAACAAGGTGTTGAATGAATGTGTTAATTACAGTGAACAAGAGATTGTTAGTTATGAGATACACATTGCCTCTTTAGAAAATGAAATTCAGGATTTGAAGAGTTCACTGTCAAAATTTGTTAATGGCCAAGAAAATTTGAATAGGCTGCTAGGAGTTAAGGTAAATGCTCAAAAGGAAGGAATGGGGTACAATAATGTTAACAAGAAAGCTTTTAAAAATAAGCTAATGACATCATTTGTAAAAGCATCAAATGTAGCCACCACATCTCAAGTGAAACATCCTGAAAATCAAAAAATGCAAGAACAAAAGAAAATTCAGAAACAGAATAATAAAACTCAGAAAAAAGACTTTCAATAAGTCTACCATGCATACCAAGAATTCCTCATGCTTCAAAACCAAACTATGTCTCAAGTTTCTATTATGGGAAGTATGGACATCTGATGCATGATTGCCTAATAATGAAAAATGATGAACAAAATGTTGGTAGGATGCATGCTAGAAATTTTCATGCTAGGAAACATCATACTGTTCAGAACAAGAAAATTCATTGCCATTATTGTGGTAAGGTAGGCCATATTGTTGATAACTTTTGGCATGCCCAAAAGAGAAAATTTAATTCTAAACCTGTCAATTTCCCTGCAAGAGAAAATGCTTCTGGTAGAAATAAATATGTTTTAAAGGAAAAATCACTTGCATGTTTTGAATGTGGAAAGCCAGGCCACAGAGCCTCTAACTGCTGGATTAGAAAGGGATCTCATCCTAACTCTATAAAATTCCTTGTTAAGAAAAATGCCCTTGACAAAAATGTGTTTGGTCCAAGACATAAGCACATTGTATGCTTTCAGTATGGTAAGGATGGCCATACACTCCAGGGCTGTTAGCATCTAAAAATGAAGAGAGTCTCTCATGAAAGACAGGACAACAGGTTTGGTAACAAACAAAAATCTCATACTTATGTTTGCATGAAAAAGAAAAACATAAAGCCACTTGTTTCATGTCGCTACTGTGGAAAAGTTGGGAATTCTATGAATGACTGTTCTTTAATGATATTTGATGATATAAAAGCCCAAAGGTTGTTGAAAGCACCAACCAAATGTACCACTAACCTTGTAGGACCCAAAAACTCTTGGGTACCAAAATTTGCAAAACAAGATCCTATTTTGCAAGAGTGCCTTGGGGCTGAGGAATAAAAGGGGTTCAATAAACCAAGGCACCTGAGTATGGTGAAACGCCATTTCTGTACGTTTACATGTTTGGTTATTTGAGTTTTGTATAATCCTTTAGTTAGCTGCATATCATGCTTGATTTGCTAATAAGAATCTCATGCATACATGCTTATATCCGAATTTGATAATCTGCATTATTTTTCATAAAGTCTCCCAATGCATACATTGAGTTATCCGTGCATACATTAGATTGAGAATGAAGTACATATCATAGTCTGAAAATATGAATTATACTTGATTGATACTTGCTTGAATCTTAATGTATATCTTACATTTTCATTGAAGATCTGTGCATATATTTTTCACTTGGATACATATGTGCTTGATAGACTGTCATAAAAATTGAGATGCACATAGAACTGCATTTGCATGGCATTGTATTGCATGACTGTTATGGTATATCAAATGGTGAGTTACTAAAAGGTAGATGCGATCTGTCTAGAAGTTCTTACTATGTATGAGGTGGTCCTTAGACCAAGTCCTCTACCTGGTACCATAGGTCATCTTTGCTCATAGAGCAATCTAGATGTTAATGAGCATAAGTTTTTAAAACTCCTTGCATTGTTTTCTAATTCCTGGCCATACATTGTATATAGACAGGGGAGTCAGTCAAGGCAACTTTGTGGTTTATGCATATACATATTTGTTTAGATCAATCAACCCCCTACATGGTCTCCATGTCATATATGATGAGTCAATGCATATGCATATATGTTGTTGATTGCATATCATTCATTTTGAAAATACCAAAAAGATTGATTGATTGCATGCATACTTTTAGGGGGAGTTCAACATATTGGTATGAAGTCATCAATCTCCCTACCATGTTCAGTGCATATGTTGCACTCAAAATTTTGTCATTTCAATGCATATAGATAGGGGGAGATCATCACTCTGACATATACATCGATTGCCAGCTCATGCATGCATTTAGGGGGGAGCATAAATCATATCCCTGAAATTGCATGACTGACATCTGCTCTATGCCTCATAATTCCATTACTATCTATTTTGGTCAACCAAATTGTTCACTTCGGTCAACCAATGCTCATTGATTCAGTCTGTGCTAATCTCTTGGCTATGATCCTTTTTGACTGATGTTATGTGCTACAACTAGTCAACCTCATTGTTTTCTTATCTGATTCCAACTATAGTTCAGTGACCTTTATTAAACTTTGAGGAGTCATCTCTTTACTCAAGCTTCATCTGTTTTAAACTCATTTATGCCCAACGTTCTGATGATTATTGGAATCTACTGTGTGCTACTCCTACAGTAGCTAAGGGGAGTCTGTTGTCTTAAATACATCTTGAGAAATAAACCTAAAGTATCCATATTTGTCAATCCTCTTGAACTCTCATTGCCATTTCATTAGAAACTACAATTGCCTAATGCATTCTTGGCCACCTTGGCTACATGCATGAACGTCAAGTGTTTCTCACATATAATGCATGTTCTTGTTGATGCTTCTATTGATAATTGGTTGCTCTCTAACCTCTTTGACTTGAGAATTGAGAATATTTCAATCTGTGTACCTTAATCATAAATCTGGAAACCTTGTCAGTGAGGAATCTTCTATTATATAGGATTATGAATATTTAAAAGATTCAGTTGGTTTAAGTTTAATGTATTCCATGAGTTTGATAAGAATAAACCTGAAAATATCTGAGTCATTCTTTTAATAAATCTTTACTGACTGTTTTATGTTGTATAATGTAAAACCTTCTGAAATTTGAAAAGTTTGAAATCATGACTATCTTTAGTTGAGATACATGAAGTGAGTATTATTTTTAAACATCTAGGAATTTGTAAATGTCCTAGGGTAAATTGAGTCAGAGTAATGACTTTGGTCACCGAGAAATCTTGTCCAAAAATAGACTGTGTTATGAAGTGCCATAGTTATCTCTACTAGAAAATTCTTGAAAAATCAGTAAAAATGATGGCATAGCAATGACATGATGTGTGGTGAGTAATTGTGTCACTTCACCTAAGACGTGTTGTGTCTCACGTCAAAATCTATACTACTGTCATCTCTGTTCAATTTGAAGCATGACAGTTAGTCATTGAAAGTGCTTAGGGATACTGGCATCTAAACAACGTGTATCCTCTAGTTACAAGGGTGTACTAAACTCAATTGCTCCTGAAATTTGAACATGAAAATTGTTTCTAAACAAAAGTAAAATTTGGAAAATGGTTGCAAAAGAAAAATTTGTGTAATCCTGGACAAAATCAGATGTATTCATGACTATTTAACCTTAATACTATTTCTTGTAATTCATGAAGGAGTCATTGAAAATTAAATGAGTAAGATGAAGGAGGTTAAACAAGATATTCAATATGAGGGCTTGGTTCATTTTTATTAAAATCTAATTTTAGATATGAGTACAAAACATTATTGACAAACACTGTATACATCATATTTTAATCATGTTGTTCTATAAAAATTCATTCATAAGCCCTTATAATGGAAGACTCTGAAACTTTTTATTCTTAGATTTATGGAATTGGCATCTCATTGAAAACCTTCTACTTAATTGCAATTCAATTCAATATCAGATTCTGGTCACTGCTCTTGATGTAATCTATCATGACCTGAACTCATCTATGATTTTTCCTATGATTTTGCTGATACTATCATTGAACTTGTGTATATTTAACTCTGTATGTCTGATGATTTACTTCCATTCCAATCCCTCTGTACTCTCAAAGGGGGAGATTGCTTCATCAACATCAAATTAGTCAGCTTGACCTGCTTAAACTAGATTGTCATACCTGATACTCACTGTCTTACCCCTATCCTCACTTCAATTCCCTTTGTCGGATTAGTCCTAGGGGGGGATCACCTCTCATTTTCAGGAGGAGTAGGGTTACATGATTTGCATTGTCTGGAATTTTCAGTTCATTAGGAAAGGGGGAGAATAGTTTTTATCTCAGTCATGTCAATGCATGCTTTGCATTTATCTCCACCGATTTTATCAAACTATTACTTGCTTTTTGATGAAGTCAAAGGGGGAGAATAGTTTGAGATATGAGTCAGCATGTTGTTTTATGACTCATAGTGTTGCCATCATCAAAAAGGGGGAGATTGTTGTACCTCTGTGGTTTTGATGATGCCAAACACTATGACTCATCTGTGCGTGAGTACGCGTTTATGTTATAGGATCCATTGTGTTTTGATGATGCCAAACACTATGACTCATCTGTGCGTGATGTCATATGTGTTTATGATGCATTAATTCATTGTGGTTTGATGACGCCAAACACTGTTGTTTGTTGTTTTGATAATGACAAGTGATTAATGTCTTGTTCTACATGTGCATTTTCATGAGCTTACTGTAAAGTGTGGTATAGGACAGTGGCAAGATAGTCAGACAGTGGAGAACTTATGACAGTAAGAAATCAATAGATTGACCTTAAGAAAGCAAGGATGATGTCAGACATGATCAACACATACACATTGTTGAGCACAATAAGGTCGATGCATACTCATGCTACTGCACTATAAGTTCGATGCATGTTCATGCATTGAGAAGAGTAAGGTCGGTGCATATATGCATTCCAGTCTAGAAGGTCAGTGCTTATGCAGAAGAGTTGCATTGAAAGGTCGATGCATCTCCCATCGGCCTTGTACCAACAGGTCGATGCACATATGACTTTCGGTCTAGAAGGTCGGTGCACATCTGAACATTAGGTCTAGTAGGTCGATGCGACTAAAGAAGTCTTTCTCTATCAGGTCGGTGCACTACATACATAACATGTGCTATCAACTCGGTGCATATACATTCTCTTTGTTAGGTAATGTCAGTGCACATATATTCATTGTGTCCTGTAAGGTCAGTGCAGCAGTGTTGGTAATATCACTCAAGTCGAAGCATATCAACACTTTAAAGCAACAGGTCGATGCATCAAGATACTCATGTGCTACATCTGTGAGGAGGTCAGTGCACTTATAAGGCAGCTCGAGGCAGAAGAGCAAAGCTCAAACTAACAAGGTCTGAGCACTCAAGAGACAGATCGATGTAGTTGCTAGGAACTGAACATTGCAAATCAACTAAGGTCCAAGCATTCTAATGATAGGTCGATGCATATTGCAATGCACAAGGTCAAGGCAACAGAAGAAATTAATGGACCCTAGTGGAAGTTAGTCTACAATCATCAAAAGGAACTCAAGGGCTCCACTAACCAAGTCAATAGAACTCAACTGAATTTCTTGGTCATTAGCAGCAGCAGCAAAAGAAGATCGAAGCAGCACTGCCTTAAGCCAGAAAGCTAGAGCATTAAAATAGTGCCTAGATGCACTAAGACAAAGGTCGATGCAGTTGTATTAGCTGTGCTAGTGAGGTCAATGCAACAGGATTCGAAACCCTTAACTTAAGTCCATATCCAATAAAGGTGTTCCACCTGGCAATCAACATAAGTGACACATTATACCAAGAATGGAGAGAAATGTGACACGTGGACCCAATAAGCTTATGATTGGGCACGTGATTCAAGGCGTACACTCTAGCAGAAAGGATCTACCACGTGGAAAGCCTCTCACCTCTGCCTGACACATGGACTCTTGGATCAAAGCACCTTCCAAAAATCATATGAGCGGGAGTGTTACCTCCTCACACCCTCGAAGAATGATGTAGGGACCACACTAATCAAGCCATTGAGAAGAAGGAGTTCCGGTGACTCTGTTCTATAAATAGAGGACTTCCTCCTTCGAAAGAGTGTGGCAAATGGAGAGAAGCTACTGCTATAAAGAAAGAGGAAAAGAGAGATCAGAAAGAAGAGAGCCAGTCTGTAGCAACCCTAATAAATTTAAAAGGATAAAATAAATCAAAATAGAATAAAAGACTAAGTAAAGAAAAGATAAAAAAATCCGAAATGGGAAAGAATTAAGCCCTGATGAAATTAACGCCTTGGAGCAAGGCGCTACTTGACAAGAAACGCCCTCACCTAAGGCGTGTTTTTGAGAAAGGACGCCCATATTTCAAGGCGTCAAATCTTAAACAACCAAAATCACATAAAAAGGCAAGTATTTGAAACGCCCTTTGCTTGGACGCGTTTCCACAAGAAACGACGCATGCCAAGGCGTCAATTTAAAATTCGACGCCCTAGAATAAGGCGTTAATTCCATTCCAGTTTCGTTCGAACCGGGAACTTATCCAGGGTAAGTTGATAACTATGAGAAAGAGTTCGAATGTAGTAATAACTCTATCATGGAAGTGTTACTTCCAATCAAACACTAACCTTATTAGGATTTCCAGAATCCTATAAAAACCCTTGACTATCAAACCCTAAAGCTATTTGGTCGATCTGATGCTGCTACGGTACGTAAAGAACATCAGTTCTTCTTATCTCTTTTTATCATTACTTTCGGTTGCATGAAGAATTAATGATTCTTCATCTCTCCTTACAGGTTACGAAGCCCTGATGTTCTGAAGAACAAGAGTTCTTCATCCGGGTAAAGTTATTCTCTTTACCTTTAGTTCTGGATGTGTAAGGTGAAGAAACTAATATCAGTTTCTTTTTTTTTCTGTAGGACTTACAGCAAGTTGATCAGTGAAGAACAAAGATTCTTCATCAAACGATCTCTTCATCTGCATCATCTTTGCTCGGTGCTGCTGTTAAGTTCGTAGAAGTTCAGAACCTGTCACGTTCATCTTGAGATTATTATTATTAAGGTAGGTTTTCTCAAGCACTGTAGCCCAAATCACCATAATAACTATGTTAAACCATATATATTAGTTCATGCATATAGTTTTCGCGAGTTTTAAATGTTTCTATAATTGGAAAGAAACACCTTTTCCAAGGGCGCTACTTTAATACGCGACCCAGACAAGGGCGCCACTTTGAAAGAAACGACCATGACCAGGTCGTCAATTCCAGATTTGACGCCCTATACACGGACGTCAATTTTCTCAATTGTTAATAGTTACCCAGGTTAATTATCCAATATTCACTTAAACATGATTCTAAAATTAGTGCATGATCATATCCCGATATTTTTCCTGTCATGACCATGTCTCTTGTTTCTGGAAATTATAATACTTGAAATCTAAAAATTCTTTAATTCACGACCTTGTAGAGGTCGTCTCTCACTTGACTAACGCCCCTGTTCAGGGCGTGAATTGAACAGTAACGCCCCTGTCTAGGGCGTGTTTTTGATAAATTTCTGAATATATATGTACTGCAAAAATAGAAGTAAAGAATGAACGACCACTGTATACGCCGTCAACTTGTAAAGAAACGCCCCTCACCAGGGCGCGTTTTTGGTAAAATACTGAAATATTGAAATTTTGCAAAAAAAGGAAAATAGATAAACGCCCTTACGGAAGGCGTTAATTATGTGATTAATGACTTAGTTAAAGTCGTTATTTTCTATAAAAACTATTTTTACCCTGTTTCTGTAACCGAGGGTTTTATTATATACATATACATATTATATTGGCACTATATTCCAATCCGTGAGTATAGTCCCACGTTTCATGATGTTTTATCAATCACCCTCAATTCTCATTGACATACAAGCTCTCCATTGGACATTCCGTTCCTTTGGACTAGCAAGTTAGTCAAAGAGACCTCCGTAAGACTCCTCGAGCCTTGGATTCCCTCAAGGCCGACTGAGCTGGTTGTACCTTAAAAACCCATTACACTAATGATTTCCATGTCACTCTAAAGAAACATGGGATACCGGCCCTTATGTTATACCAAGTGTATATCATAAGAATTTCATGAGATTATCATGCCATTAAATGATGTTCTTGTAAAACCTCAATTCTATGAAAAGAATGAGGGTATCTTACCTTTGATATACTGTTCATGTGGACCTCAATTCTATATAAAGAATGTCCATACTTGTCATGGTACCCGAGTTAAGGGAACCTAATTCCACCTAGTTTCATCGTTCATCGTGATTGTACCGTTGTTATCGCCTATCTATGTCCACTGTCGTATTTTTGGACTCCATTCTATCAAAGTTATCCTACGTGTCTACAAGCTTGATCATTGAAATTTCTCATTGGCTATATATATATATACAAGAGTGGATGTCAAAATACATGATAAATGCCTGCGCATATAGGGCCCGATCTGGTCCTGGGAGGAGCACCCGAAAGTACTTGTGCCCATGGGAGTTGAATGATAAGGTATCTGGCATTATACCGAGTGCATGACTAGCTTGATTGGACATTCCACACAAATCTTGTACTTGACTCGTACTTGACACGACATGAATTGCGTGACCCGAGAAAGGGTAATTACTAGCTTGCTTGAAACATGATAGCCAAATTCTTGACATGACTTGTTAAAAGTTCTTGCTTGAATATCTTGTTAGCTTTTCTTGAAAGTTCATGGCTTGTTCAAATTGCTATCTTATTGATATACTCTCTTTCTACCTTGTCGTTTTATACAAGCATGCATAGCTATAGTATATACATGAAAGATGTAATTATTTAAACCCCTTGCTAGCGCTTGAGATATAATTTCCTACTGAGCGTTCGCTCACTCCGTGTTTGTCCCTTACTTTTCAGGTAAGTCTCTGATGGGGAAAGTCAAGAGTGAAAGAGCTAGAGCTTTTCCGAGTGTCATCTAGTCTTTTTCCTATTTTCTTGAGTCAACTATGTACTTTTCCTTTTTAATTGAATAGAGTATTGGATTTGTAATAGTCTATCCATTATGAAATAAAGGATTGGGTTATCTTTACTTTTGCGCATCTCTATTTTGGTGTCGAATACACTACTACTCTGATTGACATGATTGATATAAACTCGTCGCGTATATCGAGTATCTTCTGCGCTCGGGGCGTGACAGTTTTTGTGGTATCAGAGCCTAGGGTATTCAATTCCTAGGAAAACCCAAGTCCAATGATATGTTCAAACCTTTAACCAGTGAGATTGGGTAGAACCAAGGGTTGAGTTAATATAAAAACTTAAAAGCCCTTAACGCGAGTATATACTAATATAGTTATGGTAATTGTAGGATAATGGCTGCCGAACGAGCTCAATGGCGCAACATGCAGCGTACACTGCAAGGCATGACTCAAGTGCTGCAACAAGTAACACAAGGAGGTGGACAACGAGCAGGAAGTCTCCACCAGACCTTCAAGAACATGAACCCGCCCAAGTTCACGGGTTCTACTGATCCAGATGACGCTGAACACTGGATTAGGGAAACAGAACGAATATTCCGTGTTATGCAATGCACGGATCAAGATAAGGTCTTATTAGCTACTTTTCAGTTAGAAAGGGATGCTAGATGCTGGTGGGAATCAATAGAGGCTACTATAAATCAAGATCAGGTTACGTGGGAGGAATTCGTTGAACACTTCAACGCAAAATATTTCTCGGACCGAGTTCAGGAAAAGAAGGCTGCAGAATTTGCTGCATTAAAGCAACGATCCTTATCAGTGGCCGAGTATGAGGCCCAATTGTCTAGATTATCTCGGTATGCTAAGCATCTAGTTAGCACCGAGAAAATGAAAGCTAGGAGGTTTCTTAATGGGCTCAGGCCCCAAGCTATTACTCAACTAGTGCCGATGGACATTCAAGTCTACTCAGAGATAGTACGCCGAGCTCAACTATTAGAAGATGCCACGGAACTGTCTGATAGGATTCGTGGTAAAGATAAGAAGGAACAAGTTACAGGATCGGGTTCCTTTAAACCCAACTTCAAGAAGAGGCCTAGCAATGGAGGTATTTCCTCGCAAGAGCAAAAGTTCAAGAAGACCAAGCCCTTCTCTATCACCACTACCTCTCCAAATACAGTGTGCAAACATTGTGATAAAGCGGGTCATAGAGCAGAAGAATGCTGGAGGAAACTAGGAGCATGTCTCCGTTGTGGGAGTCGTGAGCATCGGATTCCCGATTGCCCATTACTTAACGATCAAGCCGATGTCGGGAAACGCCCAGTAACCAAGAATGCTCGTCTTCATGCAATCAAGGAGATCGAGCAAGAAGAAGAAGGCGGCTTAGTGGAAGGTACATTGAAAGTTTGTTCCAGGAATGCATATGTCTTAATTGATACTGGTGCATCGCATTCTATTATTTCTAAGAAGTTTGCTGACCCATTACCTCTAGAACCGGAATGGATAAAGTTAGTTTTGTCTACTCCTCTGGGTGATGAGACTGATATTACACATCATTACCAAAACTGCGAAGTATCGGTTCAGGGTAGAAATCTCCCTATTGATCTCATATGTTTAGATCTGAAAGAGTATGATGTTATACTAGGAGCAGATTGGTTATCCAAGTATCAGGCAACGGTTGATTGCCACAATAGTAAGGTTACATTCAAGGAATTTCCAGAACTAATCTTGACTAGCCCTGAGAGTCGGAGCAAATCCCCTATTATTTCAGCTCTCCGAGCTAGCAAGCTCATCAGGAAAGGATGTCTATCTTTCCTTGCATTTGTCACAGTTAAAGAAGCTAAGGAAGCTAAGCTAGAAGACATTCCAGTGGTACAAGAATTTCTAGACGTATTTCTGGAATATTTGCCGGGATTACCCCCGCAAAGAGAAGTGGCCTTCACCATTGACTTAGTCCCTGGTGCTGGTCCGATTTCAAAGGCACCTTATAGGATGTCACCTGCTGAACTCAAGGAGTTAAAAGAGCAATTGATGGAACTCATTAAGAAAGGATTCATTAGACCAAGTACTTCCCCGTGGGGAGCGCCTGTATTATTTGTAAAGAAGAAAGACGGATCCATGAGGTTATGCATCGACTATCGACAGTTGAATCACTTCACTATCAAGAACAAGTATCCACTGCCGAGAATCGATGAATTGTTTGATCAAATTTCAGGACCCATGTACTTTTCCAAAATTGATCTTAGGTCAGGATATCACCAACTAAGAATCAAGGACGAGGATATTCATAAAACCGCATTCAGAAGCAGGTATGGCCATTATGAATTTGTTGTTATGCCTTTCGGACTAACGAATGCCCCTGCTGCCTTTATGTAGTTAATGAATAGTATATTCAGGCCTTATTTAGATCAATTCGTGGTGATCTTTATTGATGATATATTGATTTATTCCAAGACCAAGGAAGAGCATGAGGAACATTTGAGGATTGCATTAAAAATATTGAGAACAAACCAATTATATGCAAAACTTAGCAAGTGTAAATTCTGGCTTGAAGAAGTGACTTTTCTCGGACATGTTATATCAAAGGATGGCTTGTCTGTAGACCCATCAAAGGTTGAAGCTGTAAGGAACTGGGAAAGACCGACCAATACTAGCGAGATCCGAAGTTTCTTAGGTCTTGCCGGCTATTACAGGCGATTCATCAAGGATTTCTCTAAAATCGCCGTGCCACTTACGAGGTTAACTCGCAAGGAGATCCGTTATAAATGGGATGAGGAATGTGAAAGAAGCTTCCAAACTCTCAAGGATCATCTTACTACAGCTCCTATCTTAGCATTGCCAATTGAAGGAGAAAAGTTTGAGGTATACACTGATGCTTCTGGCATTGGCCTTGGATGTGTTCTAATGCAACAAGGGAAGGTTATAGCCTACTCTTCTCGTCAATTAAAGAAGCATGAAGAGAACAACCCCGTCCATGACTTAGAATTGGCCGCGGTAGTATTTGCACTCAAAATATGGAGACATTATCTTTATGGAGTACAGTTTACTGTATTCTCCAACCACAAGAGTCTCAAATATCTCTTTTCACAGAAGGAACTAAATATGAGGCAAATACGATGGATGGAATATCTCAAGGACTTCGACTTCAATATACAATATCATCCCGGAAAGGGTAATCATGTAGCAGATGCCCTTAGTCGAAAGCCGAGAGCACTGTTAGCCAATTGTATGATTCAAGAATGGAAGTTGCTGGAACAATTCTCTGAACTCAATATAAGCATGGACACGGACCCTAGATGTGTCACATTATCTCATGTAAGCATACAGTCAGATTTATTGTCTGAAATACAAGCACTTCAGAATGATGATCCTACATTAGCAGAAATCAAGGGCAGATTAGAAGGACAATCGGATTTCCATTTAGCTTCTGATGGAAGATTAATGTTCAAGAATAGAACTTGTATACCGGACTGCCCAGAATTGAAGAAGAAGGTCTTAGATGAAGCTCACAGATCAAGATATACAATTCATCCTGGATCTACCAAAATGTACCAAGATGTAAAAAGAAATTTTTGGTGGCCCAACATGAAAAGAGAAATAGCGGACTACGTATCACGCTGTCTCACGTGCCAACAAGTCAAGGCGGAACACCAAAAGCCTGCTGGAAAACTACATCCTCTAGATATCCCTAAATGGAAGTGGGAGGATATTGGTATGGATTTCATCATGGGTTTATCTAAATCAAAAAGAGGACATGATGGAATATGGGTTATCATTGACCGATTGACTAAATCAGCGCATTTCTTGCCAATCAAGAGTCGATGGTCAGTTGATGTCTTAGCTGCACTATACATCAAGGAAATAGTCAGATTACATGGTATTCCTGTTTCAATCGTGTCTGACAGAGATCCCCGTTTTACTTCTCATTTTTGGAAAGGACTACAACATTCGCTGGGAACGAGACTTAACTTTAGCACAGCCTTTCATCCTCAAACGGATGGTCAGACCGAGAGAACCAATCAAGTAGTCGAAGATATGCTAAGAGCATGCATTACTGATTTTGATGGAAACTGGCATGATCACTTGCCTCTGGTTGAATTTACATACAATAATAGCTACCAGGCAAGTATACAACTAGCACCTTTTGAAGCCTTATACGGAAGGAGTTGTCGATCACCCTTATGCTGGGACGAAGTTGGAGAGAAACAATTGTTAGGTCCAGACATGGTAAGGGATACTACCGAGAAGATACAATTAATCAGAGAAAGACTGCAAGTTGCTCAGTCTAGACAAAAGGCTTATGCTGACACAAGAAGAAGAGATCTTGAATTCCAAGTTGGAGATCATGTATTTCTCAAGATATCGCTTGGACGTGGAATACGAAGATTTGGTGTTAAGGGCAAGCTTACACCAAGATTTATCGGACCTTTTGAGATACTAGAAAGAGTTGGCGAGGTTGCTTATCGCATCGCATTGCCACCTCAACTGTCCGAAGTACATGATGTGTTCCACATATCTATGTTGAAGAAGTATGTGCATGATCTATCACATATTATTGAGTATGGAGATCTAGTGATCCAGAAAGATTTCACATATGAGCAGAAGCCCCTAAAGATACTAGATCGAGAAGTACGGACCCTAAGGAATAAGGTTATTCCCATGCTAAAAGTACAATGGAATAAGAATTCAGAACAAGAAGCTACATGGGAGACCGAGAAATCTATGAGGAAGCGATTTCCAGACTTATTTTAGAAGGTATATACTCTACACTCTCCACATGTATATTTACTTGTATATATATGATTGAATTTGGGGACCAAATTCTTTTAAGTGGGGGAGGGTGTAGCAACCCTAATAAATTTAAAAGTATAAAATAAATCAAAATAGAATAAAAGACTAAGTAAAGAAAAGATAAAAAAATCCGAAATGGGAAAGAATTAAGCCCTGATGAAATTAACGCCTTGGAGCAAGGTGCTACTTGACAAGAAACGCCCTCACCTAAGGCGTGTTTTTGAGAAAGGACGCCCATATTTCAAGGCGTCAAATCTTAAACAACCAAAATCACATAAAAAGGCAAGTATTTGAAACGCCCTTTGCGTGGACGCGTTTCCACAAGGAACGACGCATGCCAAGGTGTCAATATAAAATTCGACGCCCTAGAATAAGGCGTTAATTCCATTCCAGTTTCGTTCGAACCGGGAACTTATCCAGGGTAAGTTGATAACTATGAGAAAGAGTTCGAATGTAGTAATAACTCTATCATGGAAGTGTTACTTCCAATCAAACACTAACCTTATTAGGATTTCCAGAATCCTATAAAAACCCTTGACTATCAAACCCTAAAGCTATTTGGTCGATCTGCTGCTGCTACGGTACGTAAAGAATAGCAGTTCTTCTTATCTCTTTTTATCATTACTTTCGGTTGCATGAAGAATTAATGATTCTTCATCTCTCCTTACAGGTTACGAAGCCCTGATGTTCTAAAGAACAAGAGTTCTTCATCCGGGTAAAGTTATTCTCTTTACCTTTAGTTCTGGATGTGTAAGGTGAAGAAACTAATATCAATTTCTTTTTTTTTCTGTAGGACTTACAGCAAGTTGATCAGTGAAGAACAATGATTCTTCATCAAACGATCTCTTCATCTACATCATCTTTGCTTGGTTCTGCTGTTAAGTTCGTTGAAGTTCAGAACCTGTCACGTTCATCTTGAGATTATTATTATTAAGGTAGGTTTTCTCAAGCACTGTAGCCCAAATCACCATAATAACTATGTTAAACCATATATATTAGTTCATGCATATAGTTTTCGCGAGTTTTAAATGTTTCTATTATTGGAAAGAAACGCCCTTTCCAAGGGCGCTACTTTAATACGCGACCCAGACAAGGGCGCCACTTTGAAAGAAACGACCATGACCAGGTCGTCAATTCCAGATTTGACGCCCTGTACACGGACGTCAATTTTCTCAATTGTTAATAGTTACCCAGGTTAATTATCCAATATTCACTTAAACATGATTCTAAAATCAGTGCATGATCATATCCCGATATTTTTCCTATCATGACCATGTCTCTTGTTTCTGGAAATTATAATACTTGAAATCTGAAAATTCTTTAATTCACGACCCTGTAGAGGTCGTCTCTCACTTGACTAACGCCCCTGTTCAGGGCGTGAATTGAACAGTAACGCCCCTGTCCAGGGCGTGTTTTTGATAAATTTCTGAATATATATATACTACAAAAATAGAAGTAAAGAATGGACGACCACTGTATACGGCGTCAACTTGTAAAGAAACGCCCCTCACCAGGGAGCGTTTTTGGTAAAATACTGAAATATTAAAATTTTGCAAAAAAAAGGAAAATAGATAAACGCCCTTACGGAAGGCATTAATTTTGTGATTAATGACTTAGTTAAAGTCGTTGTTTTCTATAAAAACTGTTTTTACCCTGTTTCTGTAACCGAGGGTTTTATTATATACATATACATATTATATTGGCACTATATTCCAATCCGTGAGTATAGTCCCACGTTTCATGATGTTTTATCAATCACCCTCAATTCTCATTGACATACAAGCTCTCCATTGGACATTCCGTTCCTTTGGACTAGCAAGTTAGTCAAAGAGACCTCCGTAAGACTCCTCGAGCCTTGGATTCCCTCAAGGCCGACTGAGCTGGTTGTACCTTAAAAACCCATTACACTAATGATTTTCTATGTCACTCTAAAGAAACATGGGATATCGGCCCTTATGTTATACCAAGTGTATATCATAAGAATTTCATGAGATTATCATGCCATTAAATGATGTTCTTGTAAAACCTCAATTCTATGAAAAGAATGAGGGTATCTTACCTTTGATATACTGTTCATGTGGACCTCAATTCTATATAAAGAATGTCCATATTTGTCATGGTACCCGAGTTAAGGGAACCTAATTCCACCTAGTTTCATCGTTCATCGTGATTGTACCGTTGTTATCGCCTATCTATGTCCACTGTCGTATTTTTGGACTCCATTCTATCAAAGTTATCCTACGTGTCTACAAGCTTGATCATTGAAATTCCTCATTGGCTATATATATATATACAAGAGTGGATGTCAAAATACATGATAAATGCCTGCGCATATAGGGCCCGATCTGGTCCTGGGAGGAGCACCCGAAAGTACTTGTGCCCATGGGAGTTGAATGATAAGGTATCTGGCATTATACCGAGTGCATGACTAGCTTGATTGGACATTCCACACAAATCTTGTACTTGACTCGTACTTGACACGACATGAATTGCGTGACCCGAGAAAGGGTAATTACTAGCTTGCTTGAAACATGATAGCCAAATTCTTGACATGACTTGTTAAAAGTTCTTGCTTGAATATCTTGTTAGCTTTTCTTGAAAGTTCATGGCTTGTTCAAATTGCTATCTTATTGATATACTCTCTTTCTACCTTGTCGTTTTATACAAGCATGCATAGCTATAGTACATACATGAAAGATGTGATTATTTAAACCCCTTGCTAGCGCTTGAGATATAATTTCCTACTGAGCGTTCGCTCACTCCGTGTTTGTCCCTTACTTTTTAGGTAAGTCCGACGAAGAAGGTCAATCTGATGGGGAAAGTCAAGAGTGAAAGAGCTAGAGCTTTTTCGAGTGTCATCTAGTCTTTTTCCTATTTTCTTGAGTCAACTATGTACTTTTCCTTTTTAATTGAATAGAGTATTAGATTTGTAATAGTCTATCCATTATGAAATAAAGGATTGGGTTATCTTTACTTTTGCGCATCTCTGTTTTGGTGTCGAATACACTACTACTCTGATTGACATGATTGATATAAACTCGTCGCGTATATCCGAGTATCTTCCGCGCTCGGGGCGTGACACAGTCTGTGAGCAGAGGTTAGAAAGAAGAAAGAGTTCTAAGAGTGAGATCATGAGCTGAAAGAGAGAGAGAGAGAGAAGTGATTGAGAAGTAGCCGGAGTAACTTGAAGATCTGTTCATTGTTGGCCTCTGGATCAGATCCCAGGCAATTTGCTCCTGCGAGAGCTATATCTTTCCTGCTTTCATATCTTTTTTTCATGTGGTACGTTTTTCTTGTTTCATGTTCATGTTTATGCTGTGTGTTAGCGTTGCGGAGGATCGGCTTGTCTGGACAGCAAGCTGTGTTGCTCAACGGTGTATCAAGCTGTGATAATCAGCGGAAGTAAGCTGTGTTGCTCAGTGGTGTAAGCAAGCTGTGATGCTCAGCGGCTCAAGCTGTGAGTCAGCAGAAGCCTTACTCAGGTTTGAGTGGGGATGGACGTAGGTCTATGGATAGTAGTCCGAACCATCTAAAATATTTGTGCATCGTGGTTTGTGATTGTGTGTAATTATCCAACTCCACATATTCTATCTCCTTCACAGGATGGGTTAGCATTGAGCACTATATGTTCGATATCTATTTTTCTTGATCTATTTGTTATGAGATAAGATTTCTATTCCTCATTGAAGCAGCTTATATAGACCAAGTGATTGTCCAAGTGCTTAGCAGAGTCTCAGGCTGCATGTGTGTGAGATCTATTGTTTCAATTCAGGGTTATGAAATCTGCCTAGTATTAGTCTAGCATCTAAGTGTCCATCGTTACTTCTGTTTGAGGAAGTACTCTGGTAAATGTGTTCTGCTCTTCTATCTTGCAATTAAGAAGTTCATCTGATTTTATTTTGGTCTATATTCTAATTCCGCTAAAGTTTTTAAAGGGATTCATTCACCCCCCCTCTGGATCTCAACCGTGCGCTTATCAGCTAGCACTTAAATCATAACAATCCGAAGTCTTAGAGCAGGGGATAAAGAGTGCCATCTTGGGGAACCGATCCACTATCACAAAGATAGAATCATGCTTTTGGAGGGTACGTGGCAATCCCAACATAAAGTCCATACTGATGCCCTGTCACGGGCTGTCCGGAATGGGAAGAGGCATATAAAGACCAGAGCCCTGCTTCTTCATCTTAGCCGTAGTGCATGTACACACTGGGCCACAATACGAGCAACATCCTGCTTCAAGCTCGGCCAATAAAAGCGGTGCTCTACAGCCTCGATAGTCTTGTTCTAACCGAAGTGGTCGGCTAGACCTCCCGCATGAAGTTCCCAAACAAGAAAATCTTGGACATAAGTATGAGGAACACACACCTATCTCCTCGAAAGAGATACCCCTCCTGAAGCACATAATTGCTATACTACCTAAGAAGAATGTCACGCCCCGAGCGCCGAAGGAACCTGGTACGTGTGACGAGTTTATATCATTCATGTCAATCAGAGCATAAGGAATTCGACCTTATAGACAGAGTGCGCAAAAGTAAAGATAATAAACCAAATCCTTTATTTGTTAATAACACCAACATCTAAAAGTATGACCATTACATAATCCATTGATGACTAGACTCAATAAAGGGGAAAATACAATAATTGACTCAAGAAATAGGAAAAGACACGACTAGATAACATCTCCAATGGTTGGACGGCTCTACACTCTTCACTCATGTTCGTTCCCATCCGAATGAGCCTCGTCATCGGAGTTACCTAAAAAATAGGGGGAAAACTAGAGTGAGCGAACACTCAGTAGGGATTATATCTCAACTACAAGCTTGCTTTAAGTAAAATTACATGTTACATGAATGCAAGTATAGCTAGGCATGAACGCATGATAATGTCAAGAGTGGAATAACAAGAAGTAATGTAGATGGACTAACAAGATTTCCAGATAATCATATGAAGTATATCAAGATAGTCAAGCATGTAATAACAAGTCATGTCATGAGAATTGGCTATTTATAATTTCAAGCAAGTAAATACCTATTTTGGGCCATGCAAGTCATGTCAAGTCAAGTCAAGTACAAGTCATGGAATGTCAAAATCTAGCAAGTCATGCACTTCGGTGCAATGCCACACCGTGATCAATCAACTCCCATTGGCACAAGTACTTTCGGGTGCTCCTCGCAGGACCAGATCAGGCCCTATATGCACAAGGATTGAGTTATATATATTTTTAGACATTCACTATAATTATAGCCAATATAGAGTTCCAAAGGAATAAACCATTGTAAGATGATATGGTAGATTTCACGAATGAAGGAGTTCAAGGGCAGAACTTGAACAAGTATAACACATCGTTAAACCATAGAAAACTAAAACATGTCATGAAACTAGGTAATTGGCGTCCACTCAGTCGCCATCAATTACAGAAATAGCGCCCACTGTCTGATCGCTAATTCCTATGGACAGTACAGGCTCGATGAAATAGCGTTCATGTTTAGGTTGCTAAATCAGTGAAATAATGCCATTGGCCTGGTCGCCAATTCTTTCTGGTACCCAAGACATGGTTGCTAATTGTTGACAGAGGCAGACTTCTCAAAAGAGGCCAGAGACAACACTCTATGAGGCTAAGCATCACGTTTCTTCAGAGTGACGTGGCAAATAAGGGTTCTAGGGTTTTTAGGCTACAACCTACTCGGCTACCTTGAGGGAATCCAAGGCTAGCGTAGACTTATGGAGGTCTCAATGAAGAAAGTACCAGTCTAAAGGAAGAAATATCTCATGGAGGGTCCAATCGTTACCAAGAACTGAGTGTGTAATCGATAGAAACAAACACAGGGACTCCATCTACGGATGTGAGATGAGAGTGCCAAGTAAACCCACGATATGGGCTAGGAAACACGAGAAATAAACGAGACAAGAATTGGCATCCATTCAGAGCTCGCTATATCCAGAAATAGCGGCTTTCAGAAAGGTCGCTGAATCTTATATTTACAGAAATCCAATTTAAATTACTAAGAATCAGTGACTCTATTAACGAGCACTAATTCTTGTAATTTTTTAGAATCAACATAATTTAATTCTAATTGGCGATCGTTCACAACGGCACCCAATCTTTAAATAACGTCTACTGTCATGTCGCAGAATCATAATTTCCACATATTTCATTTTTACTACATGTTTTACAAATGAACGCCACTATATAGGGGCGCTCATTCTTTAAATAGCGACTATGTGACGGTCGCTCGTTCTTTGTTTGATGCTGCGCATCGGGCAGGTACACTATTAGACACATAGCATTGTTCATACACTTTGAGTTTTCAAAATCAGGAAAGTGAAGACATGAATAAATAGAGAAAAATATGGAGGATCCAGAATCATGCTCATGCAATAATTTTAACATTAGGTTTCATAGATATAAATTTTTAAGCATGTGGTATTTATTGGATACACTAAAAGAATTAGCGACAGGGCTAAGGTCGCTCATTAAACTGCGCCCTGGCCACTATCGTAATTTCAGGAAATTTACGACTGCTCGCGCGGGCGTTCATTCAATAAGCTCCCTTGTCCTGGTCGCTATTTACAGAAACTCATCAAACTTCATAAAACTCAAATAGAAGTCGTGGAATCAATGCTATATGGCTTATATGCATGATTTTATTTTTAATTATCATGTTGGGCTTCGTTTCTTGAGAACACCTACCTTTTTGTGGTTGAACGGGACGACGAATAAAAGAGAATATAATAGCAGCATCACACGATGGAAGAAGAAGAATGATGATAAGAACAATTGCAACACTTCAAACAGAAGCAGATGGCAGCAACTGAACACAAAGGAAGAAGAACACGGTGGCTTCTTCACGCGTGATAGTCGTCAGACGAAAGAAGCAGCAGAGATGAAGAATTCCTCTTCCGTTTGTTCACCGCAGTAGGATGCAACAACGATCGCAGAAGGAAGAGGAAGAAGCACGGTTTCCTCTCTCTATAGCTACGGCAGGTACAAGAGGAAGAAAACTATAGCAGCAACCCTACCCTTCAGACGTAATAGCAGCAATAGGGGTTGCATGCTCGATGGGGGGTTTATTTATAAGGCTTTAGCTCTAGAATCCTAATGGGAATTAAGTTCCCACGTAAGGAATCCTAAGATGTTTAGGGTATCCCATGTTCATCTCATCCCATCCTAATCTGCAGCCACCTTCCAGGTTGGATCTAAAACTCTAAATCCTATTAGCATGCAAGCTTCGAATGTCTAATGGGCTTGTGTATTCATCATGTGAGGAGGGTATAGGCTAAAAGCCCACTTTGTATTCTTTCAAACCCTTCACGTGAGGCCCTTTGGCCTCTCAGTTTGGGTTTTGTTCCCATAAGACCCATTCTTCATTACTGATGGGGACATCGAGGCAAGACCGTACGCATTTTGTTTGCATTTATGTCTTTTCATATTTGTATGTATACCCATGTGTTATATGGGTACGCAATTGTAGGTCTTAGTGGGTTTATATGTAAAATTCCAGTAGGACCAAGCATGGGGGCCCTCAACCCTTTCCCATTGGTCCATGTCACTCATGTGGGGCTGGACAACCATCCTAGGTGGCCATCTAGAAGGGTTGAATGTCAAAATACCACATGGGTAGACAAGTGGTTACATTGGTCCAAGGTAGGTCACCTACCTTCACCAACCCATTCAACCCTTACATATGGTCAAGGGGGCGCCCCATTCCACTAGGCATATTTTAATATTTTTTGTGTGTTTATCACACTTAATCCCAGCCTTTCATCCCCCATCCTTAGATCCAAGGGTGTACAACTGATTAGATACATAGCATATAAAAGGTTGTATTTTCCATTTGTTAGCATTAATGAAGAGAAAATTGTTGGAAAATCAAGAGTGATTCTTGAGCCCCTCCCCTCTCCCCTGGTGTTCATCTCCTCCAACCTCAAATTCTAGAGTGGTTCTATCTTCAATCCCATTCCCTCTATCTCTGGTGATCACCTGTGCCGCCGCCGCCGCCGTTCGTGCCGCCTTCGAGCCGCCGCGGAGCCATCTTCAAGGTTCTGTCTTGCTGGATAGAGGTGTAGTCCATGAATTCCTGCTCTCCACCACGTGAAGATCTCAAGCTGAAATTTTGCGAGCGTGTTCTTACCTTGAATCCCCACCTCCACCTAAATTTCCATGTCCAAACTCGACCATTTAGTAATTTTCTATTTTCGTGTATCTTTCATTCCCAGATCTATTTTGTCTCTGTCTATAGTGACAGTAGCCCTGTGTTTCTCACCTCCGACCCTCTTTTTGATTTTTCCAAACCCTCCCAATTTTATTGGGAGTTCTGTTCATCATCCCCTACATCCACCATGTTTCTTGATTTTTTATCCGCCATCTATCCATTTTTCAAAATTCATGTTCTATCTTAACTACAGTGCTTTCAGCCCTTTTCCAGATCCGACCCACTTCCAGTTCCAAAATCCTATAAATTCGTAGCCACATCTAAACGTGTCCAAACCAGTTTTGCCGTTTTCCTAGCTTGATTTCCTACAACGTTTCTGAAGATCACTACTTCAGATTCGGACGTTCACATATCGGTCAAAGGCCGTTCTCAGAGAATAGCCCTGCAGATCTGAGTGTTCGGCTACTATACAATAGGAAGTTGAAAATTCATTAAAGCCTAGATCCGTGTAGATCCAGGCCAGATCTTCAGGCCTAGATTGAAGGATTTTAAGTTAGCTTTCCAACGGCGCCATTCTTGTGTCGATCCGACATCGGGGCTGATCGCAACGCCCGTTCTCGCCGGGACGCGCGCTGAAAATTAGAAGTTGCAGATCCGTGGCCGGTTATTCCGACCGGTGCCGATCGGAGCCGCCCGGCCTCCGGCCGGCGAACCAGCGCGCCTCCACTCCAAGGAGCGCTCATCTAGGCATCCACCACCACAGCGGTGCCACCGGATCCCACACGGCCCCTCCGGACAACACGTGGGCCCCACCGTCACGTGTTCGAGTGCTGCCGAATCAACGCGAGAAGCCGCCCATCAACCCAAATTCGGTCTTCCCGGACCCTAGTTGTGTAGCCCTTTACCTCCCTGCGTGGAGTGGGCGATATTTCATTGCTGTCATCATTGTGCAATATTTATCCCTGGAGTATGATTTTCGGCCGGGTCCGTCGTCCCCACGCCGAGCGCGTGGAGGTATCGTATTCGCTCCTTGCTTGGCATTTCGCTTATTTCCATATATGCTTGTTTATGCCACTGCTAGAGAGCATATTTTAGGACCTAGCTCGCTATAATTTCATATCACCGCTGCTGCGAGAGAGTGAGCGAGACCGTCCCGTGACCCGATCCGGGCGCGAAAGTGTGAATTGACCACCCTAGCTCTTGCCAGTTTCTCAACCGTGCACGTCCGACGCTTCCCTCGTTAAGGGACAGTCACGAGCTTGTCGTGTCCGTGGTCTCGTCCCGCATCAATTTGGTATCAGAGTGAGTTGAGTCTAGGGTGTCAAAAAAAAGTGTCTTTTGCATTGCATCCCAATAACCCGGTATCTCAAAAGGTGTTATCCGAACATTAGGCTACGCCTATCGGGAAGGTCGCACACTTGTGCGAGTGATCTTCGGATCAGTTATCTCCGCCACGTACCGAGTCTTGGTTTACGTCTAGGGTCCTTAGTGTGCATGCATTCCAAACTTGCATAGTCGGTCTAGTGTCTTGTCACCGTGTGTATTCATGTCCATGACCGCTACCCATGGCCGTTCCCCAAGACCATGCGTCCGAAGGGACATCCTTTGTGGCCCAATCCAACGCCTTCATGGCCCGACCATTAGCTTTCACTCATCTCGTTACTAAAGCTACCCTACCCAATGGGTCCACAATGAGACTCCATTTTGCTCATAAGGATTCAGATAATTGGGTTTCTCTTGATGTCGTGAAGTCCCTCTCCAAGGTGGGTAAGATTATCCGCGATGGGGATTTTGCTTTTGTCGAGTTTGAAAGGATGATCGGCTCCACTCTTTACTGCGATGGTGCATGGTGCAACCTTGGTACGCCAACAGGCCCATACATTATGTTAGGGCGACCTTGGTTGGAAGAGAGGAGAGCAATCTTTGACCGGGATACGAGGACATGCACCTTATATCCACCTCACCTACCCGGCAAGTTCATCTTCCACGACATCCTTCGGCCGACCATCTCCGTGTCACCACCCGTCCACTCGTATCAGTCCGCTCCTCCTACGGACCCATGCTCACCACCCTTTCTTTCCGAGCTTGCTTCGGAACCCTCTCATTTGGAACCACCCAAGCCCGAGCCACCTGTGTTTCTGACTGGTACGCCTTTCATAGCCGAGCTGCTTCTTAGTTGGCTCAAGGATGGCTTGGTCCCACATCCCTTCCCCTTCATGGACCCCACCTTACCTTTAGTACCGGCCAACTCATTCCATACCACATTTCGATCTAGTCACCATGTTGACACGTTGGATGATCTTGTCATGGGATTAGATTCATAATGGAAGTTGACGCACCTACTGGCCCGAGGCTTTGACTAACCCGCTAGTCTTAGCTTCACCCATCCGGCCTTAGGGTCCATTACCTCCGTGTGCACCGTGGAGTGTGTCACCACGGAGATTCTTCTACTCCTCCCTATGCCAGCCGAGTCCGACTTCATTCCCTTTTGCCCAAGGGAGGAGTTCTATTTTCTACACATGTCCGTCGTCCCACCGATCATAATGTATGGCGGTGATTATGAATTCCAAACTTGGGACCATGTCATGTTGGAACCTACATCACGGGGTCATACCTTCTTCGACCCTTTTGACCCCCTCACTAGTGAATCTCCCGAGCCCCCATCTTCACTCCACTTCCTCCGTGGAGTTCACTATCACACCTTTTCCACTCGGGCCAAGCAACCTCTACATAGCCATAGGTCCGAATTTTCATATGGGGGTAATGAAAACTTTGGTTTCTCCGATCCATCCAAACCACCCGCACCTCCCGAACTTCCCACATCCAAGCCCAATGTCCATGATTGGTGCATCGTAGGGTGTCTAGGAGTTCCCCATGACGTCAACCTCCGGTTACGTCAAATGCATGCATGGCACACGTTCGGGTGTCCTAGTCCGCCGTCATCCATGTACGGGTCGGACTAACATTAGGTGTGTCTAGGGTCATAGATGAGTCCATGTGTTTTCCTTGTGTGGTTTGTTTGCATGGTTTGTGTGTAGTTTGAGGGTCTGCATGTGTCTTGTGTAAGCTCGTTGT
The DNA here is from genome assembly GCA_022559845.1 of Amorphophallus konjac. Classification (NCBI taxonomy): domain Eukaryota; kingdom Viridiplantae; phylum Streptophyta; class Magnoliopsida; order Alismatales; family Araceae; genus Amorphophallus; species Amorphophallus konjac. The sequence continues at coordinate 255,683,663 of CM040126.1, read as the reverse complement.
CGTTCTCTTATGAGTAAGAGGTGATTGGACTCCTTCGATGAGTATGGGATCGGTTCTACATCTATACCCGGATCAGTCACCTACAGGGACTCAGCGGTGATTCCTAGTGAGTCTTCGAGCTGCTTCCTTCCCTTTGAGAGTGCCCCACCCGGAGTGTCCACCTCTAGCCCATGGCAGCTTGTGCATATCGAGTATATATGGAAAGAGCAGGTGCTGGTCACTTGGAGTGGAGCGTACCCGCGTTACTTGGCATGGTGACGGATCCGCCGGAGTATTCGAGCATCTATACCCCTACTCGACGGGGTCGAGTTCCTCCCACCCGGGGAGAGTTGATGGGGACATCGAGGCAAGACCGTACGCATTTTATTTAAATTTATGTCTTTTTATATTTGTATGTACACCCTTGTGTTATATGGGTACGCAATTGTAGGTCTTAGTGGGTTTATATGTAAAATTCCAGTAGGACCAAGCAAGGGGGCCCTCAGCCCTTTCCCATTGGTCCATGTCACTCATGTGGGGCTGGTCAACCATCCTAGGTGGCCATCTAGAAGGGTTGAATGTCAAAATGCCACATGGGTAGACAAGTGGTTACATTGGTCCAAGGTAGGTCACCTACCTTCACCTACCCATTCAACCCTTACATATGGTCAAGGGGACGCCCCATTCCACTAGGCATATTTTAAAATTTTGTGTGTGTTTATTACACTTAATCCCAGCCTTTCATCCCCCATCCCTAGATCAAAGGGTGTACAATTGATTAGATACATAGCATATAAAAGGTTGTATTTTCTATTTGTTAGCATTAATGAAGAGAAAATTGTTGGAAAATCAAGAGTGATTCTTGAGCCCCTCCCCTCTCCCCTGGTGTTCATCTCCTCCAACCTCAAATTCTAGAGTGGTTCTATCTTCAATCCCCTCCCCTCTATCTCCGGTGATCACCTGTGCCGCCGCCGCCGCCGTTCGTGCCGCCTTCGAGCCGCCGCGGAGCCATCTTCAAGGTTCTGTCCTGCTGGATAGAGGTGTAGTCCACGAATTCCTGATCTCCACCACGTGAAGATATCATGCTGAAATTTTGAGAGTGTGTTCTTACCTTGAATCCCCACCTCCACCTAAATTTTCACGTCCAAACTCCTCCATTTAGTATTTTTCCATTTTCGTGCATCTTTCATTCCCAGATCTGTTTTATCTCTGTCTACAGTGACAGCAGCCCTGTGTTTCTCACCTCCGACCCTCTTTTTGATTTTTCCAAACCCTCCCAATTTTACTGGGAGTTTTTTCCATCATCCCCTACATCCACCATTTTTCCTGATTGTTTATCCACCATCTATCCATTTTTCAAAATTTGTGTTCTATCTCAACTACAGTGCTTTCAGCCCATTTCCAGATCCGACCCACTTCCAGCTCCAAAATCCTATAAATTCGTAGTCACATTTAAACTTGTCCAAACAAGTTTTGCCGTTTTCCTAGCTTGATTTCCTACAACTTTACTGAATACCACTACTTCAGATTCGGACGTTCACATATCAGTCAAAGGCAGTTCTCAGAGAATAGCCCTACAGATCTGAGTGTTCGGCTACTGTACAATAGGAAGTTGAAATTTCATTAAAATCCAAATCTGTGCAGATCCAGGCTAGATCTTTAGGCCTAGATTGAAGGATTTGAAGTTAGCTTTCCAACGGCGCTAGTCTCGTGTCGATCCGACATCGGGGCTGATCGCAGCGCCCGTTCTCGCCGGGACGCGCGCTAAAAACCAGAAGTTGCAGATCCGTGGCCGGTTATTCCGACCGGTGCCGATCGGAGCCGCCTGGCCTCCGGTCGGCGAACCAGCACGCCTCCACTCCAGGGAGCGCTCATCCGGGCATCCACCACCACAGCGGTGCCACTGGGTCCCACACGGCCCCTCCGGACAGCACGTGGGCCCCACCGTCACGTGTTCGGGTGCTGCCGAATCAACGCGAGAAGCCGCCCGTCAACCCGAATTCGGTCTTCCCGGACCCCAGTTGTGTAGCCCTTTACCTCCCTGCGTGGAGTGGGCGATATTTCATTGCTGTCATCATTGTGTAATATTTATCCCGGGAGTACGAGTTTCGGCTGGGTCCGTCGTCCCCACGCCGAGCGCGTGGAGGTATCGTATTCGCTCCTTGCTTGGTATTTCGCTTATTTCCATATATGCTTGTTTATGCTACTGCTAGAGAGCATATTTTAGGACCTAGCTCGCTATAATTTCATATCACCGCTTCTGCGAGAGAGTGAGCGAGACCGTCCCATGACCCGATCCGGGCGCGGAAGTGTGAATTGACCACCCTAGCTCTTGCCGGTTTCTCAACCGTGCACGTCCGACGCTTCCCTCGTTAAGGGACAGTCACGAGCTTGTCGTGTCCGTGGTCTCGTCCCGCATCAATTACTATGTACGTGAGGCCCATATATGGGTTTTTGACTATATGGTTTTAACTAAGGCCCATTAGAGGTTGGTTAAAGACTTTTGCAATTGGGTCTTTAGTGTATTTTGGGTTTTGTTCTTTTAAATCCATCTACATCCTATTATGCACACATATATTTATTTGGGGTATCACACCCTCCCCCACTTAAAAGAATTTGATCCCCAAATTCAATTGCATATAGACATGGAGGGTGCAGAATACTTACAATTTTGAATTAAGTCTGGGAGTCTTTTCTTCATAGATTCTGCGGTCTCCCATGGGGCCTCTTTTTCTGAGCACTTGATCCATTGTACCATTACCATGGGAATTATTTTGTACCTCAACACACGAACCTCGCGATCGAGGATCTTCAAAGGTTTTTGTTCAAATGTGAGATCCTTTTGTATCACTAGGTTGTCATGATCTATGACGTGGGATGGATCATGAACATACTTCTTGAGCATAGAAATGTGAAATACAATGTGTACTTTGGATAGTTGTGGTGGCAAGGCGATTCGATAGGCAACCTCGCCAACGCTTTCTAGCACTTCGAAGGGACCGATATATCTTGGTGTAAGCTTACCCTTAACACCAAATCTTCTAATACCTCGTCCTGGGGAAACCTTAAGAAAAATGTGATCTCCAACTTGGAACTTGAGGTCTCTCCTTCTAGTATCAGCGTATGTCTTTTGTCTAGACTAAGCCATCTGAAGCCCTTCTCTAATGAGTTGAATCTTCTCGGTGATATCCCTTACATTCTCCGGGCCTAGTGGTTGCTTTTCTCCAACTTCGTCCCAGCATAGTGGTGAGTAGCAACTCCTTCTGTATAATGCCTTGAAAGGTGCCATTTGGATACTTGTCTGGTAACTGTTATTATATGCAAACTCGACCAGGGGTAGCTGATCATGCCAGCTTCCACCAAAATATATAATACAAGCTCGTAGCATGTCCTCTACTACTTGGTTTGTTCTCTTGGTCTGACCATCCATTTGAGGATGAAAAGCTATACTAAAGTTAAGTCTCATCCCCAAGGAATGTTGTATACCCTTCCAGAAATGAGAAGTGAAGCTTGGGTCTCGGTCAGACACAATTGAAACGAGAACTCCGTGCAGTCTAACGACTTCTTTGACGTACAAGGAGGCTATAACATCAATCGACCATCGGCTCTTTGTAGGCAAGAAATGAGCCGACTTGGTTAATCGATCGATGATAACCCATATTCCATCATGTCCACCTTTAGATTTGGACAAACCCATAATGAAGTCCATGCCGATATCCTCCCACTTCCACTTGGGAATATCTAGAGGATGTAACTTACATGCAGACTTTTGGTGTTCCGCCTTAACTTGTTGGCACGTGAGACAGCAAGAAACAAAGACTGCTACCTCCCTTTTCATGTTAGGCCACCAAAAGGTCCGTTTCAAGTCCTGGTATATCTTGGTACATCCGGGATGAATGGTGTACCTAGATAGGTGAGCTTCTTCTAAAATTTTATTCTTCAATTTCGGACAATCCGATACATAAGTCTTTTCTCGAAATAATATCCTTCCATTAGATGCCAGCTTGAAATCGGGTCGTTCTTCTAGCTTGCCTTTAATCTCTACTAGCACTAGGTCTTCATCTTATAGCCCTTTGATTTCGAAAAGTAAATCCAGTTGTATCCTCATGTGTGATAGAGTAATACACCTTTTTTCCTTGTCCATGCTTATGTTAAGTGTAGTGAATTGTTCTAGCATATTCCACTCTTGGACCATACAGTTGGCCAATAACGCTCTCGGCTTTCGACTGAGGGCATCAGCTATGGAATTACCCTTTCCAGGGTGATATTGTATTGTGAAGTCGAAGTCCTTGAGGTACTCTAACCAACATCTTTATCTCATGTTTAACTCTTTCTGAGAAAATAAAAACTTGAGACTCTTGTGATCGGAGTACACGGTGAATTATTCTCCATAGAGATAGTGTCTCCAGATCTCTAAGGCAAATACTACCGTGTCCAATTCTAGGTCGTGCACAGAGTAGTTCTCCTCATGCTTCTTTAATTGTCGGGAAGAGTAAGCAATGACTCTCCCTTGTTGCATTAACAGACATTCGAGCAAATGCCAGATGCATTGGTATATACCTCGAACTTCTCTCCTTCAGTTGGTAATGTCAAGACTGGGGCAATTGTCAGATGATCCTTCAAGGCTTGAAAACTTTTCTCACAGTCTGCGTCCAACTTATAAGGAATCTCCTTGCGGGTCAGCCTAGTAAGAGGAACGGTGATCTTGGAGAAGTCCTTGATGAATCGCCTGTAATAGCCAGCTTGACCTAAGAATCTTCGAATTTCAGTTGCATTTGTCGGTCTTTCCCAATTATTTACGGCCTCGACTTTTGACGGATCTACAAAAATTCCATCCTTCGAGATCACATGCCCTAAGAAAGATACTTTATCGAGCCAGAAGTCACATTTCCTAAGCTTGGCATAAGGTTGATTCTTCCTTAAGATTTGCAATGAGATCCTTAAATGATCTTCATGTTCTTCCTCGGTCTTAGAATATATCAATATATCATCAATAAAGACAACTACGAATTGATCTAGATGAGGCCTGAATATACTATTCATCAACTGCATAAAGGCTGCAGGGGCATTCATTAGTCCAAAAGGCATAACATTAAATTCGTAATGCCCATATCGACTTTAGAACGCATTTTGTGGATATCCTCATCGTTGATCCTTAATTAGTAATATCCTGACCTGAGATCAATCTTCTATAAGTACTTGGCTCCCGATATCTGATCACATAATTCATCGATCCTCAGCAGCGGATACTTGTTCTTGATGGTAAGGTGGTTCGACTATCGATAATCGATGCAGAGTCTCATCGATCCATGTTTCTTCCTTACAAATAGTATGGGCGCTCCCCACGGGGAAGTGCTCAGCCTGATGAGTCCTTTATTCAAGATCTCCATCAATTATTCCTTCAATTCCTTGAGCTCGGCGGGGGACATCCTATAAGTTACCTTAGAAACTAGGCCAACACCATGGACAAGGTTGATGGTGAAGGCCACTTCTCTTTGTGGGGGTAATCTAGGCAGGTCTTCTAGGAATACGTCGGGAAACTCCCGAACCACTTGGATGTCTTCTATCTTAGACTTCTTAACTTCTGTGGTGATCAGAAAAGCTGTGAAAGCCACGCATCCTTTTCTTAAGAGCTTACTAGCTCGGAGGGCCGAAATAAGGGGTGACTTTCTTTGACTCCGAGGACTAGTGTAGACCAGTTCTAGAAAATCCTTAAAAGTTACCTTGCCATTTCGACAATCTATTATTGCCTTGTGTACGGATATCCAATCGACTCCTAGTATGACATCGTACCCGTCCATATCTAAGAATATCAGGTCGACAGGTAGATTTTTCCCTTTCAGCATAACTTCACAATTTAAATAATAGTGTGAAATCTTGGATTCATTTTTGAGAGGAGTTGAAATAACTAGATCTATCCACTCCGGTTCCATAGGTAATGGATCGGCAAATCTCTTAGAAACAAAAGAATGAGTCGCGCCGGTATCAAAAAAGACACGAGCAGACTTAGAGCAAATCTTTAATGTACCTTCCACAAGTCCACCTTCTTCTTGCTCCACCTCTTGAAGTGATTGGAGACGAGCTTACTTCTTGACCGGGCGCTTCTCGTCTCTGGCTTGATCATTAAGTAGAGGACAGTCGGGAATCCGATGATCACGGATCCCGCAACAGAGGCATGCTCCCAACCTTCTCCAGCATTCTTCGGCCTTATGGCCGGCCTTGTCTCAGTGCTTGCACACTTCTTTGGAAGGTGTGGTAGTAATGGAGAAGGGCTTTTTATTCTTCTTGAACTTCTTTTCTTGGGAGGAATCTCCTCGATCCATTGCTTGACTCTTCTTGTTGAATGAGGGTTTGAAAGTACTGGAGCTTGTGACGTGCTCCTTCTTGTCCTTCCCACGGATCTGATCAGATAGCTCCGTGGCATCTTCTAGCAATTACGCACGTCGGAACGTCGGACCATCTCCGAGTAGACTTGAATGTCCATCGGCGCCAGTTGGGTGATGTATTGGGGTGGAAGCCCATTAAGAAATCTTCTCCCTTCATTTTCTTGGTACACATCAAGTGGGGTGCATACCAAGATAACCTCGAGAATTGGGCCTCATATTCAGCCACTGACAAGGCCCGTTGTTTAAGCATGGCAAACCCTGCGGCTTTCTTCTCTTGTATCCGGTCTGAGAGATATTTATTATTGAAGTATTCTACGAACTTGCCCCACGTGCTGTGGTCATGAGGCAGTGTAGCTTCTCCTGACTCCCACCAGAAGCGAGCATCCCGCTCTAGTTGGAAGGTTGCTAATAAGACATTTTCTTCGTCCGTGCATTGCATGACACAGAATATACGTTTGATCTTCTTAATCCAGTGTTCGACATCGTCTGGGTCGGTCGAGCCAATGAACTTTGGTGGGTTCATATTGTGGAAACTACGGTGGAGATCTCCCGCTCCATAGTTTACTCCGCCTTGCACTACTTGTTACAGCGCCTGGGTAAGGCCCTGAATGGTACGTTGCATGTCGCGCCATTGAGCACGTTCAGCGGCGATGATCCTACAAGAATTAAGTAATTATATTAATAGATGATTGATCCAAGGGTCTAAGTCCCTAAGTTAACTTAACCCATGGCTCTACTCAATCACACCCGGTAAAGGTATAAACCTATCCTTGGACTTGGTTTCCTAGGAATTGAATATCTTAGGCTCTGATATCAAAAAAACTATCACGCCCCGAGCGCGGAAGGAACCTAGTACATGTGATGAGTTTATATCATTCATGTCAATCAGAGCAAAAGGAATTCGACCTTATAGACAGAGTGCACAAAAGTAAAGATAATAAACCAAACCCTTTATTTGTTAATAACACCAACATCCAAAAGTATGACCATTACATAATCTATTGATGACTAGACTCAATAAAGGGGAAAATACAATAATTGACTCAAGAAATAGGGAAAGACACGACTAGATAACATTTCCAATGGTTGGACGGCTCTACACTCTTCACTCATGTTCGTTCCCATCCGAATGAGCCTCGTCATCGGAGTTACCTAAAAAATAGGGGAAAAACTAGGGTGAGCGAACACTCAGTAGAGATTATGTCTCAACTACAAGCTTGCTTGAAGTAAAATTACATGTTACATGAATGCAAGTATAGCTAGGCATGAACGCATGATAATGTCAAGAGTGGAATAACAAGAAGTAATGTAGATGGACTAACAAGACTTCCAGATAATCATATGAAGTATATCAAGATAGTCAAGCATGTAATAACAAGTCATGTCCTGAGAATTGGCTATTTATAATTTCAAGCAAGTAAATACCTATTTTGGGCCATGCAAGTCATGTCAAGTCAAGTCAAGTACAAGTCGTGGAATGTCAAAATCTAGCAAGTCATGCACTTTTGTGCAATGCCACACCGTGATCAATCAACTCCCATGGGCACAAGTACTTTCGGGTGCTCCTCCTAGGACCAGATCGGGCCCTATATGCACAAACATTGAGTGATGTATATTTTTAGACATCCACTATAGTTATAGCCAATATAGAGTTCGAAAGGAATAAACCATTGTAGGATGATAAGGTAGATTTCACGAATGAAGGTGTTCAAGGGCAGAACTTGAACAAGTATGACACATCGTTAAACCACATGAAAATTAAGACATATCATGAAACTGGGTAATTGGCGTCAACTCAGTCACCATCAATTACAGAAATATTGCCCACTGTCTAGTTGCTAATTCCTATGGATAGTACATGCTCGATGAAATAGTGTCCAGGGTCAGGTCGCTAAATCAGTGAAATAACGCCACTGGCCTGGTCGCCAATTCCTTCTAGCGCCCAAGCCATGGTCGCTAATTGTTGACAGAGATAGACTTCTCAAAAGAGGCCAGAGACAGCACTCTATGAGAGCTAAGCATCAGAGTGACGTGGCAAGTAAGGGTTCCAGGGTTTTTAGGGTACAACCTGCTCGGCTACCTTAAGAGAATCCAAGGCTAGCGTATACTTACGGATGTCTCAATGAAGAAAGTACCAGTCCAAAGGAAGGAATATCCCATGGAGGGTCCAATCATCACCAAGAATTGAGTGTGTAATCGATAGAAACAAACACAGGGACTCCATCTACGGATGTGCGATGAGAGTGCCAAGTAAACAGGCGATATGGGCTAGGAAACACGAGAAAATAGCGAGACAAGAATTGGCGTCTATTCAGAGGTCGCTATATCTGGAAATAGCGGCTTTCAGAAAGGTCGCTCAATCTTATAATTACAGAAATCCAATTTAAATTACTAAGAATCAGCGACTCTATTCACGGGCGCTAATCCTTGTAATTTTCTAGAATCAACATAATTCAATTCTAATTGGCGACAGTTTACAATAGCGCCCAATCTTTATATAACGTCTACTGTCATGTCGCAAAATCATAATTTCCATATATTTCATTTTTACTAAATGTTTTACAAATCAACGCCATAGTATAGGGGCGCTCATTCTTTAAATATCGACTATATGACGGTCACTCATTCTTGGTTTGATGCTGCACATCGTGCATGTACACTATTGGACACATAGCATTGTTCATACACTTTGAGTTTACATAATCAGGAAAGTGAAGACATAAATAAATAGAGAATAATATGGAGGATCCAGAATCATGCTCATGCAAGAATTTTAACGTTAGGTTTCATAAATATTAAAATTTAAGCATGTGGTATTTTTTTTTGAAAAACCCTATCTAGGCGCAATGGGAGAGTTCACCCTCTACCATGGGTAGAGAGAAAAAACCACTCCACCACAGCACTACTAGAAGGTAAATTTTATTACCATAAAAGAAATCAATGCTAATTACTTCAATCGAATGCTAGGCATACCTAGCTTATCCATGCGAGTAGCACCTTTTATATGCTTTGGAAGTTGTTGCTGTGAAAGGAAAAAAGAATTACATTTCATGATGCAGGCAAAGTTAGCCAAAGAATCAGCCACCTTATTAGTCTCTCAGAAAACATGAATAATGGAATCATTAACAGATAGCAGGCTCCAAATTTCTTTGACATATGTGAGAATCACCCAAGGACATAGAACCTTCCTACTGATCACATGCACAAGAACTTGCGAGTCACACTCAATGAAAACCGGTTGGGATGTAACCGTCTTCAAGTATTTAAGACCATCCAGAAGAGCCCTACATTCTACCATAATGCTATTGCCCCACGCATAATAATGTGAAAAGGCAAGTAGAGGGATACCTTGAGAATCCCTAATAATGCCACCACCACCCGAATCACATGTTTGCTTGAGGCTCCATCAGTATTCAGTTTTAAATGAGGCCAAGGAGGACACCGCCATTTGATAAGCTTAACATAAGGACCATTGCTTGCAGAGACCTTCATGCCAAAATCTGCTAAAAGATTTCTCCTATTGTAATTATCATCCTATAGGATAGCACATACAATACTTTGTTTAGCCCGCAAAAGGATTTTGTGAATCAAACTATGCGAAGATATTTTTCTATTTTCATGAATGACTACATTTCTAGCGGTCCATATTTCCCAGGTGCCATAAGAAATTACATCAATAGTAAATAAGCCAAACATAGAATTTCCTTTCACTACTTGAATGGCATTAACAATGATATCTCTCGCTATGTTACCCCAAATCAGAAAGCCTTTGGAACTAAAGAAAGACCAAATAGAGCAGGCCCATTCACTCTTCGCAAATAAATGATTAACGTCTTCCTCATGATAATCCTTGCAGCAGCTACATTTGGAGCAAAACGGAATGCCACTAGACTTAATATTTAGATCAGTGGGCAGGCAATTGGAGATAACCTTATAGAGAAACACTGAGATCCTGGTTGGGAGCCATTTAGACCAGGTGCGGTTCCAAATGGAAGGTTTTTCCATTGACTGAAGGCAGATCATGTTCTTATAGATTGAAGAAACCATGCAGTCACCATTCGAGGAAAGGCACCAAGCTACTTTATCTAGAATTGGTAGTAACTTGGTATGCAAAATAGCTCTTCTAATGTCAATTGGAAGAAAACTCTCATTGATATGTTTATCCTCTTGAGTTGGATGGGTGATGATCTCTCTGACAGCGACTTTAGTGTTTTAGATATTATCAACAAGAACAAAAGAGGCCAAACATATGGTGCCGAGCCAAATATCCTTCCAAAAATTTTTGGAGCAACCATCACCAATAATAATCCTTTTGTTTTTCATAATTATATTTTTTGCTTGAAGCCAGCTACCTCTGGCAAAACCCTTCATAGCTTTGAACTTTACATCACTTATGTGACTGCCTCGAATATACTTGGCTCTGAAAAACTCAGCCCATAATGAATCGGAATGTAAAACATGCCAAAGCATTTTAACCCGTAATGCAAGTTCCATATGCCTTAAGGACATAATCCCAAGCCCACCTTGAGAAATTGGCTTACAAATATCTTTCCAAGACCCCCAATGCTTTCTATTACCATATTGAGAAGATCCCTAGAAAAAATTTGCAAAGGAGCGATCTAATAATTGGTAGATACCAGCATGAAGAGGGGCGGAAGCCAAAACATATATAGGAATAGATGTGAGAACATGCTTAATTAAAATTACTCGCGCACCTTAAGATAGGAATTTTGCTTGCCAGCCTTCAATACGCTTTTGAATGGATGAGATAATACCCGCAAAGTGCACTTTTTTAGTTCTGCCCAAAACCAGAGGAAAACCCAAATATTTATGGGGAAAGGAGTATCTTGAGAAACCTGTGATGCTCTCAATTATTCTAGGAAGTGCGAGATTGGCTTTAGGGTGAATAAAGTAACCACTCTTTCCCACATTAATGAGCTGACCATAAGCTTGTTCGTATGCTTTTAGAACTTTCATAAGATTGTGGATGGATGCAGCAGTTGCCTTAGCAAAAACAAGAGTGTCATCTTCAAAAAGTAGATGACAAATGGTAGGGCATCTCTGAGGGCCAGAAAATCATCCCACCGTTCCTTTCATATAGGTGTCATGCAAGGATCTGCTTAAAGTTTCCTGAGCAAGAATAAAAAGATATGGGGCAATCGGGTCATCTTGTCGAATACCCCTAGTGGACTTGAAGAAGCCAGCAGATTCACCATTCATAGAAATCGAAATTCACCATTATTTCAATGAGATTAATGAATTAAGTATGGAAACCAAATTGCTTCAAAACAGCAAAAAGGAAATCCCATTCAAGATGGTCATAAGCCTTTGCCATATCCAACTTGAAAATAACATTACTACCTCTAGTATTCCTTCCCAGTTCCTGAACCATTTCTTGAGCTAAGGCAATATTTTCAACAATGCATCTCCCTTTAACAAAAGCAGTTTTTTCTTTAGAGATGAGAGAAGGTAAGATAATGCCTAAACTGTTGCTCAGAATTTTAGATATAATCTTGTAGGAGAAATTGCAAAGACTAATGGGTCTATAATCTGAAATCTTAGTTGCATTGTTGACTTTTGGAATGAGAGCAATTATAGTAGCTGTGAAACTTCTTGGGATGGGTTTTCGATCAGTAAAAAATTCCTGGATAGCATTGATCACAATATCAACTATAACTGGCCAAGCCTTGTGGAAGAAGATCCCCGTAAACCCATCATGTCTCGGAGCACTGTCTGGGGACATGGAAAATACAGCCTCTTTAACTTTAGTTTCATTTGGGATAGCACACAGAGAAGCATTATCCTCGGCTGAAACCAAATGAGGAATGCAACTAATACTGTCAATTTCAATGTAATGCTATTGAGAAGGAAAGGCTTTTTGAAAATGAGTCACATCAATGTCTTTCATTTCCTAGCTATCTAAAGTAAGGACACCGGATGAATTTCAGAGATGAGAAATGAAATTACGCCTTCGATTAGCCACTGCTATCATATGGAAAATTTTGGTATTTCTATCACCTTTCGCAAGCCAGCGGACTCTAGATTTCTGTCTCCAAAAGCTTTCTTGCTGAAGTAGACGATCCCCAAGGACAATCTTAGCATTCTCTAGAGTAGTCAGGAGAGTCTGGGTTAGGTGATTATCATATAAATGCTCAGCCTACAGAACAACATCCTCCGCACCCATTATGTTCTTATGAGCATTACCAAAAACCTGCTTATTCCAGTCCCGGAGCATGAATCTTAAGGATTTTAGTTTAAGACATAGAGTAGTTATGGCAGAAGAGGCTGAAGGACTAGTCCTCTAGCATTGATCAACAGCCTGTAAAAAGAGCTCATGACTTGTCCACATTTGCTAGAAATAGAATTTGCTCTTAAATTTGCTAGGCAATACCAATTTGACAAGAAAGGGAGCATGATCTGAGGCCTCCCTAGACAAGTGCTCAACAGTGATTGGAAAAAAATTGGCATTGATAAGAACCCTGTCCAGTCTAGCCCATATTCCCTTCCCGCATTGTTGATTATTGTGTCATGTGTATTTGGAGCCCATATAACTAGCATAAGATAAACCGCAGTCATTGACACAGTCCTTAAAATCGGAGATAGATCTCAAGCACGGGGTATTCCCCCCAATTTTTTCATCAACATCAAGAATGCAATTAAAATCTCCAGCCACAATCCAGGGACCATTAAGCAGAGAATTGACATGAATAAGAGAAGCCCACAGTGCTTGTCTTTCAATAGCCGTACACCTTGCATAGACAAAGGTTGCAAATAAAACTGGTAAAACAAAATTGGATTTCTTCAAAGAAATTTTTTGTTCATCCTGATAAATAACTGACAAATTCAGAGGGTCTTTCCACATGACCCAAATATGAGCATTGATATCATGATTGGCAATGAACTTATCCATACCTATTTTCTTGCAAGTTCTTTCCAAGAGACTGACATTAATCTTAGGTTCTAGTATAACAATGCAATCAATATTATACTCTTTGATCATAAGCTTAACACGACCCAGAGAGAGATCATTTCCAATGCCTCTAATATTCTAGACAACAAAAGTCATTAAATTTTAGTATTAATATGGATGTTACATACGGATCCAGTCCTCTTCATCCCCCTAGTAATGACTCCTGATCGTTCTTTGTGTATAGCATTCACATTACTTATCTCCGCTTGTAAGGCAATTTCCTTTCGTCGACGCTGAACCTCCTCCAGAATTGGAGAGTTAATGCCTTGCTGTTTGGGTGGCGGAATATCCCCAATGGAAAGATCAACATCCTTTGTAATAAGTTTTCTATTTGAAGTAGTACCAGGGTCAGGCTGTGAACCATTTTGGGATGAAGGGAGTTCTAGGGCAAGACCTAAATGGTCCACTTGCGCTTGCATAAAGGCACTGCCATTGTGTGACTCAATCTGCATTTGCTTTTCACCAGAACTGGAGTTTGAGACATCCTCATTGTTTTCAAAAATTGGAATTGGTGGGGATTTGCCATAGGTGTTTAGATGCAAACTTTGGGATGTTGAGTAGTGGATAGCGGATCTAGAGGGGAGGGGTGAATAGATCTGCCCCTCTTTTCGTAATGTAACCCTCTTTAAAGCTAGATAAAGATAATAGCAGCGAAATATAACGAGCTTAATGAAGGACACAAATGATTTGCTTAGTAAGATGATTACTCAATATAGAGATTGAACCTAAGCATGCATCTAACACAAAGCAATCGCACACGCAAACCACAACACACGAGATTTTAAGGTGGTTCAGACTGAATCCGCAGTCCTACGTCTACCCCTCACCCAATCAGTGAGGCTCCACTAGTGCCACGCACTGAACCGTAAATCGGAAAGACCTCCGATTACCTTCCTACTAACCATAGGTAGGGACATCAACACCGCAGATCGGACAACTTCCGATTGCCTTCCTACTAACCATCGGTAGGGACGATCTTCAGTTTCAAATGTTTGAATGAAATGGAAAGAGAATAAATATGAAAACACTCAAACAAGATATAGAATATGCTCAAAGAGAAAAGATATTGTCTGAGATTGATGGAGCTTGAATTTGATGCTTCAATGGTATCTTCTTCCTTGTGAAAAGATCTTGCTTGGATCACCTTGAGTTGATGAAGAAGATGAAGGATGCAGATTTGATCTACCTTGAGAATGGGCTTCTTTGGATCACCTTGAGATGATGAAGAGGATGATGGTTGCAGCTTTATCTTCGCTTGGCTTGGGGTTGATCTCCTCTTGAAGTAGCTTGAATCACTTGAGGATTTGATCAAGAACTTCTTCCTGGAGTACTGTTCACCACTACAGTACTCGAACTCATCTCCCTTGAACACACCCTTGCAGCCTCCTTTGATCTCCCCTCTTAGCCTTAAGGTTTCCAACACTCTTGTATTGGTTTTATAGACTTTGAATGGTCCTTGGACATCCCCCAGACCAGATCCACATTTTGTGGGTGATTGGGTGACTTTAGGATTAAAGAAATCCATGGACAATGGCCCTTCTCGAAGTGTAAAATAAAGTCAACAATTGATGGCTCGGGGCTGGCGGTCGACCGCTACTGAGAAACGCTGTAAACGGATGGTCCCTGGAATTTTCGGTCGATCGCTACTAGGCTGGCGGTCGACCGCCACTGAGAGTCGTGTAGATAGTGGTCTGCTGGCTGGGGCAGTCGACCGCCCCTGTGCGGGCGGTCGATCGCCAGCTGGGCAGACCCCGGGTTTTCCCGGGTCGGTCCGTTAACCTCTTTAGCTCCGTCGCTAGAGTCCTTTAGCAGTCCGTTCTCATCCGTGGCATCAACCTTGACTGTCTTGAAGATTTCTATTGATTATATCGCTCCTATAATCAAATTTTTGTTCCGGAGGATCCTCCCCCAGAAACCCCCGCAAGGGGCGCTGCGAGGTCGATCCGCGTGTGAGGGCGCAATCATTGAGCTTTCACTTTTGCTATCTCCACTCCATTTCTTGGCATATCTGTCACGAAAGAACATCAAGTAGTTTAGTCATATAAGAGTGGTAAATCATCAATGACTTATAGTGTTTAGCCATTATCAAAACCAAGAATATCAAATAACTCAAATGACCACAGGATGATGTCGAATGACCCAAGTGACCATAAGATGACTCAATTGACCACAGGGGCACAACATGGGATGTGGGGAGTTACGAACTAGCATCCAGCTGAGAATTGGAAGTAGGAGGCATACCAGGGACTGTCAAAGATAATCCATGAGTTCCTTCCAAAGAAATGTTGGTTGGTTGCAGTGTCGACTCTTGGACCATATTCAACATAGCATGCTTTCTTGAAATAGAGGCGGCCATTTGCTCCAAATCAGCCATCGTGGGAACCAATCCATCCTCAAGTCCTCCCTGGTCATGATTTTGCTTTTCAGATACTAGCACCAAATCATCAACATGCTGTTGTAACACATCAAACCTATTTGCTTGCAGTACATCTTGTCGAACAGCTGGAGGGCCTAGCGGATGAGGCATAAAAACCTAGCGGACTTTCCTTAGATCTGGATCAGGGACAATGGGATGATGGACACCCTTTGCCAGCTTCTTCTTGTAGTCAGCTTCAAGATGGCCAAGCTTATGGTATTTATTGGATACACTAAAAGAATTAGCGGCTGGGCTAAGGTCACTCATTAAATTGTGCCCTGGCCACTGTCATAATTTCTAGAAATTTACGACTGCTCACGTGGGCGTTCATTCAAAAAGCGCCCTTGTCTTGGTCGCTATTTAAAGAAACTCAATCAAACTTCATAAAACTCAAACAGAAGTCATGGAATCAATGCTATATGACCTATATTCATGAATTTATTTTTTATTATCATGTTGGGCTTCATTTCTTGAGAACACCTACCTTTTCGGGGTTGAACAAGACGGCGAACGAAAGAGAATATAATAGCAGCAGTAGCACACGATGGAAGAAGAAGAATGATGATAAGAACAGCTGCAGCACATCGAACAGAAGCAGATAGCAGCAACTGAACACGAAGGAAGAAGAACACGGCGGCTTCTTCACGTGTAATAGTCATCAGACGAAAGAAGCAGCAGAGAGAAGTCTTCCTCTTTCGTTCGCTCACCGCAGTAGCATGCAGCAACGATCGCAGAAGGAAGAGGAAGAAGCACGGCTTCCTCTCTATGCAGCTATGGCACGTACGAGAGGAAGAAAACTATGGCAACAACCCTACCCTTCAGACGCAATAGCAGTGATAGGGGTTGCATGCTTGTTGGGATCATTTTTTATTGTAATTAATTTATTTATTTATTTGTTCATTGGGGTTTATTTGGTTTATTTCATGTGTCGATCGACCGATTAACTAACTGGTAATTAACCGACTAATTGACGGCGTGGGCGTGCCAGTCACGTGAGTGACGAGTTGATTGTGCGCTCATTCTGACCCATGTCGGGCGAGAGTGAGGTTCGGTCGAGACCAGTAGTCCGCCATACCATAAAGGCTATGGCATTAATTACATCCCCCACGAGGAGGGAAAACCTTTGATTAATTACCGAGATAGTGGGCTATCGAGGCCGGAATAAAGGATGCAAAGCATGCGAATGATCATGCAAGATGTTATAATTCACTGCACACGATTTATTAGGGTGGGCCCTCAGTACGTGGCGGAGAACTTAGGCCCGAAGACCATCATCACGCGTGGCAAGAGCTTTTCGTCGGGAGTTGCCCGGCTTTCAGCCCATGTCATTTGATATACTGAGGGTTCGTGCACTCAAGCGTGCATCGATGCGGCATGAATGCTCAGATTAAAGCATGGCGAAGGTATGAAGCTGATTAATTCAAGCTTAGACAAGCCGATTTATTCAATTTATTGATTAAAAGGTTTATTTCATCCTGTTATTAACATTGAAAATCTCCCCGAAGGCGAGGAAAAGATTAAAGTGGCACGACGACGCGATTCGGAATGAAACCGGCGCGATATGCGTAGGCATAGAGTTTAAAACGGCGTGTGAAACGTGGGTAGAGGCTTAAAACGGCGCCCCCCATAACGTAGGTGTAGGGTCAGCCTGAAAATGGCGCGCCCCTCTTCCTGGTGCGCCAGGATACGGCGCGCCGAGTATCAACGGCGCCGGTTTAGCCCTATTTTGCTGGGAACCAAGGTTTTATTGGTTATTTTGGGTTTATTAAAAACACTTTGGGAGATTTTGAAAGTTTATTGAGTCAGTTATTCAACGGATCGGCCTCGGGCCATCCCGAAGTCGAGTCACAGGCTCGCACGAGGTTCATACTCGAACGCGGCGATAGTTCCGAGTCAAACTCGTTCGAGCCGAAATTTCGGCAGCATCTCCCCATCCCAGAGGATTGTCAGGGAGAAGCGGGGAGTACTCTTTTTTTTCTTTGAAGCTCAGTCATCTATTGGCTTAAGGGAGAGTGCACCCCCTTCCATAGGAAGGGAATGGACCCACTCCACCACAAGCACAGTAGATGCTGAAATTTTATTAAACTTCCAAATGGCATGTGTACAATGAGGCGGCGCCTTTACAATGCAGAAGGAGACCAAGCTATTAGGTCTCTAAATACAGAAAGAATACAAAAATCTATACAAAATGCCTACGAATATTGGGAACAGCAGCTGCATCCGCCCGCACATAAGCTCTAGCTTGGACTGGTAACTCACCAAGTGAATGGAAGTCCTTATTCCGGCCCATCAAAATGGCATGTGAAGCAAGATAGTCCGCCACTTGATTACTCTCTCTAAAGGAGTGAGCAATAGGGCAATTGCACCAAGCAAATAGTTTCTTCAATGCAGGCCACCACGGCAGAAGACTCCAAGGTGGATTCATCTGTCTGGATAGAAGATCCACCAACATCTTTGAATCCGAGAAGATGATTGATACAGAAATGGAATGCTGCCTCATCAAGCGCAGAGCATCTAGAAGTGCTCTCCCCTCTGCTAACAGGGATGTACCATACCCATAAAAATAAGAGAAACCCAGAATAAAGTTGCCATGTGTGTCCCTTACACAACCACCCCCTCCTGCAAGGCCTGGATTCCCCTTACATGCCCCATCCACATTTAGGGAAAATTTTACCACTGGAGGAGTCCATCTAATTATTGATATAACCGGCCTTTTTGATTTCACTTCAATGCCAAACTCACTAATTATATTCCTGTAGCTGGAATGAGCAGAATTTTTAAAAACCATAGAGAGCATGATCTGTTTAATATCAGCCAATATGTTATCAGCCACCCTTGGCATATCAGGGGCACAGCCCTCAAACCTAACTGAGCATCTAGTTTTCCATATCTCCCAGGAAACAAGCAAAACCACCAGCCGAGCAATAAAACCTTTAGGTGAAGCAATACTGAACCCAGTGGTAAAGGAATTCAGCCAGCAACAGAAGCTTTGATTGTTTGGCCTAATTCCACCAAGTAAAGGCCCAAACTTTTCCCATAAGAACTTTGCAATCTCACTGGTGACAAATAAGTGGTCATAGCTTTCAATTTCCTTAAAGTTCATGCAGCATGAACAGCATGAAGCCAGAGATATCCCTACTGTTTGGATTCTGCTATCCACAGGCACAGCTTGCTGAGAGAGCTTCCAACAGAAGAGTGCAGCCCTAGGAGGAAAATTGCAGTTGAACAAATTCTTAACCCCAGGACCATGCTGAAGATTGCTACCACTTCTTATATACCTGTAGGTAGATTTAATGCTGAATTCTCCTGAAATGGTGAAAGCCCAGATGTGAGAGTCCTTGCCAGCCTGTAGAGAGAAACCCTGTAGAGCCTGACAGGTCTGCCAATCAAAAATAAAATCCCAAGCAGAGTGTAGCCTGTTAGTTAGGACTTCCTTAACTGAAACATGCACAATGGAGGGAGGGGGAGCCATCTGAACTGGTATTACACTATCCTTGTACCAAATGTCCTTAAAAAAGCTGGTAGAAGCTCCATCCATAACCACCATTCGAAGACCAGATAGCAGGATTTGCTTTGCCTTTACAAAAGCTTTCCTCCTAACCCCTGCCGAAAAAGGAGCATCACATTCAGATATATGTCTTCCATGCAAGTACTTGCTCCTGATAAACTTAGCCCACAGTGAATCACTCACTAGAGAGAGCCACAACTGTTTAACCTGACAGCAAATTTGAATGTCATCCAGGCTTCTAATACCTAGCCCTCCACTGTTAAGGGGAGAACATAATTTTTTCCAAGCAATCCAGTGCCTCTTATGGGTAGAGTCCACACCCTGCCAGAAAAAACTCGAACAGATCTTAGCTATCTGATTCCTGATAGTACAAGGAATGGATGTAGCACATGCAGAATAAATGGCAATTGAAGATAACACTGAGCGAATTAAGACTACTCGGCCAGCTTGGGACAGAATCTTGCTCTGCCACCCAGCAAGTCTAGCATGAACTTTATCAAGAAGATACTTGAAATGAATGACCTTGATACTACCTTTGAACAATGGAATTCCCATCCCAGGTATTGAATTGAGCCAGTTCTATGCTGAAAACCAGTGAGCTTCTTTATCCTGTTCACAGCTAATGCATGCATATTTTTTGAAGTCATAAAGCAACTTTTGGATGCATTCACTCTTTGGCCAGAAGATCTCTCATATGATGTGACACGACCTTGGACTTAGGCAAACAAGCACAATTAAGCATTCAAATGGGCCTTAATGGGCCACCGCTCTCCCGTCGCACTCTATACCCGGAGTGACTTGGCGATGCCAAGAGTGAATTATGGGAATGGGCCCTTGCTGGTAGAGGGCCAGCAAGGCCAAGGATCGACTCCCCAAGGGTGGATGCCCAATTCAATTGGGGCCGACAAAGTGCACAAGGGCACCGGTTCACACTATCCCACGGCGGTCACTCTTAAGTCATGGACTTGAGGATCGGGCGCTCCTCACAAATGCAGCGGCGCATGAATCAAGTATTGAAAGAGCAACACTAATTGAGCAAGGGAGAGGCACTTACTCGACCGGTTTGAAGAAACCGGTCCCGATCGGAGACGAGGGCGAGCGGGGAGGCGGTGGCTCCCTACACGCCGCGGCGGTGTCGCTTGACATGCCCAAACCAATTACAAAACTACACCTCACGCAGGAGGGGGGATCTTGGGGTAGGGGTTAAGGTGTTACATTCAAACACTACCACCGCGCAGGGTGGGGCCTTCAGCCGGCCAAGCGGGGTGGGGATATCGGGCCGAAGTGAAGAGAAATGGGAGATTAGGGAACTTGCAGCTGCAATCTGAATTCTGGACAGGAAGTCGCTGTGCCGGCTGCCTCGGACTCGTACGGACTCCAAATTGAGTGCAATCACCTTCTAAAGCTTCCTGACTTGAGAGGGAAGACTCCAGAATTTTTGGGGATGCTCAGAGGGTCGGAGGTGGCCGCACCAGCAACAGGAAGGAGACTCCTCTGTCTGGCCGCAGGTTCAGTCTGGACTAGAAGAGCAAATTGCAGAGGTCACTGTGCGCCCTACCGAGCTCCGATCAGCACGAAACTGGCGGCATTGTCTTTGTGGTTGAAGTAGCTTTCAGCAGGAGGTGACGGGGCTGCATTCAGAGGTCGAGGGCGGTCGGTGTACCCTGAAGAGTGGGCACTGGTCGGAGTAGGCAGCAGGAGACAGAACTGGAGAGCTTGGGGGAGAAAATTCGTAACTCCTTCCTCCCGCAGCCAAACGAGGTTCTGTTTCTTGATCTTGGAAGAGGACTGGCAGAGGGAGAACTTTGATGAAGGAACTTCAGCCTGAATCCGCTGGGGTTTGTTGTGGCAGAATGAACTCTCAGGCTCTGGTCCAGGATGAAGACCTCTTTGCGCAGTCGTGGGAGAACGGCTTCTACGGTTGGCCCCGACCTCGGAACGAGTTGATTCCACCTCGCCTGCGAAGAAGACAGAGGGACCTTTCCAGCAATGTAGGCTACGCCTTCAGGATCTCCAGGATGAAGCCGTGGACGACGCTGCAACAGGGGCTGACTTGTTGGTCTGCACAGCTCTAACCTGCAAGAAGAAATGAGAGGGAGGGGTGGCTTCTTTGGTGGAAGGGGAAGTGAAGGGGTGGCCTAAGGATGAATGGGGGTTCTTGTGGGGTGGAGTGGAGAGCTATAGGGGTTGGAGAATGAGGGGAGAATGGCTGAGAGCAGGGGCTAGCAGGTGGAGGAGGAGGGTGAGGATGTGAGGGAGGGAATGGGGAGTGGAGGGGGGCGAACTTGGCTTGGGGGAGGGTAAAGGAAGGGGGCGGCCAAGGCAAGTGGAGGGAAGGGATTTCAAATTTTGAAATGGCCTTGGAAGGTGGGGGATTATGTGGGAGAGTGGGATGCTTGTATTGGAATGGAGAAGATTTGGTTGGAAGGTGGAGAATGGTGTTGGAATGTGGAGATTCCTACCTAGGAACTAGGAGGTGGAGTAAAGGAGGCCATGGGGAAGTGGAGGGCATTAAAGGAGGTGGGTGGCTAGTGGAGGTGGTTGGGAGGGGAGGAGAGAGAAGGAAATTCGGAATTGGGGTTGGAGGAGAGAGAAAGAGGGGTGAAATAGAGAGATTAAGAGGGGAATGGGTGGGGAATCTCTCCCCTAGAGTCTCTCACCCAAAAAACTAGAGGAATCACTCCAATTTGAACTCAAATGGCAAGTTTAACTCAAAAGGATTCATTCATTCATTCATTAAGTTCAAATGAGGGGAGTGGGGTCCTATATATAGGCAACCCACTCTTTACAATAAGTCCCTGACAAAATAAACAACTACAAATAACCAAGGGGGTGGGAGTGCTAATGGGCCTAGCCCAACGAATGGGGCCCAATAGCCACATTAGACAGCATGATGATACAAGAACATAGAAAAATAAGTGCTAGACCAAGGGAAATGACTCAAATAAAATGGAAATACATCAAAATGACTCAAAGGAAAGCTACAAAATGGATAAGGGGCCTTTATAGAGTGAGGCCCAAACTCAACCAGCTCCCGAGTGTGAAGAAGTGGACCCGAGCCAAAGGGAGTCGTGGGTGATGCCTCCATCATCATAACTCCCCAAAAAAGCAAGAAGGTGTTTAATTGTTAACATCCCACCATTCAAAAAAATAATCGAATCATCAGCATATAAGATGTGGGACAGTAAAGGAGAACCACGAGGCAGGTGATAGGGCTTGCATTTCCCAGACAAAAAGAGTTGATGTAGGCCTCTACTCAAGACCTCCTTTGCTAGTATGAACAAAGCTGGGGCCAAAGGATCTCCCTGACGAACCCCTCTTGAAGACTTAAAGTAACCTTGAATCCGACCATTAAAGGAAATAGAAAACCAACAGTTCACAAGGAGCTGAGAGATAAGAGAAAGAACCCTGTTGGAAAAATAAAACTTCTTTAATACTTGAAGAAGAAAATCCCATTCTATGCGATCATAAGCTTTTGCCATATCTAATTTGATTAGCATGTTATGACCTCTGACCGGCCTATCCAGCTCCATGAATAACTCCCTAGCCAGTAGGAAATTGTCAGAAATCAGCCTTCCACTAGTAAATCCACTCTGTTCACTGGATACAATATTAGGGAGCACAGGCCTCAACCTATCGCTTAGAATTTTGGAGACTATCTTGTAAGAGAAATTACACAAGCTGATCGGCCTAAAGTCAGCATAAGAGACAGGGTTCTTTACTTTAGGAATCAAGCAAACTATAGAGGAGGTGACACCCTGTGGGAGCCCCCAGCCCTGAAAAAAACTTTGCACTGCTTTCACCACATCCAAGCAAATAACATCCCAACAGTGAGTAAAGAAACCTCTAGTGAATCCATCCGGACCTGGAGAACTATTCCCAGACAATGAGAAAATAGCACTTCTTATCTCCTCCTCCAGAGGAATAGCACAAAGGGAATTATTCTGCTCATCAGTCATCGATGCAGGAATGACAGATAAAATCTCAGATTCAATACTGTGGGCTTCGGAAGTGAGTAGGTTTTGAAAGTATTTCACTGCTCCAGTCATCAGTTCCTCCTGCTTGTCCACCCAAACATCATCCACTTTAAGTTTTTGAATGAAGGATCTCTGCTGCTTAACTGAAGCGGGGAGTACTCACGTAGCAGAGCAACCCCTAAAAGCTGGGTGGAACAACGGCGACCGGCAAACCCAGACGGATAGGAGAACCCCAAGGGCTAGCCTACTCGGAGCACCGAGTCCGTGGGTAGAAAGTAGACAGATGGCGTGACTCATAGTGAGAGTGAAGACCCCGAGGGCTAGCCTACGAGGGGCACGCAACCCGAGTCTGTACCACGTCCAAGTCGGGATGACCGATAGAGAGGGAAGACCCCGAGGGCCAGCCTACGAGGGGCACCCGTCTCACGGCCACCACAAGGCCCACTAGGGGCTGTGGATTTGAAGTGTTGGGATTAACCCAATTTTTGTGCACTCATTGGCCTTCAAAGATCGATTATTGGCAAATGGACCCCTGCAGACCGAGAAATTAAGATGAAAGATAAGGGGAATGTTCCCCCCCTCCCTGGGTTGCCGAATCCCACTAATGAAACAGCAAAACGGCGCGGCGGGAAGACTTGCACGATTGGCAGGCTGATGCTAATGCCTGTAGGTATACATACATATACACATGTAAATGTTAATCGGTTAATGCAATGTTCATCAGATGATGCTTAGAAAGTAGTGACGAAAAATGTGGGGATGGCCTCATCTTCCTCTGTTCACGGTCGAGAATAGAGGGGGGATTAAGAGGACAGCCCAAAACAGGTTGAAGGAATGTGCATATGGATGCACCTCCGACTATGAAAATCTTTGACATTCGATCGGAAGAGAAACCGGGGAGGGGAGAGTGATTACCGTAGCCCGTGAATCACAGGGGCATATACGGCGCCGAGGGAAACAGATCCGAGGAACCCTTCGCTCAACCAAACCGTTAAATGCACAGATGGGAAGAAGACAACATGCTACTCATTCTGGCACCGGCACCGTAGCACGACGCCGGTTCTATGGCCAAGAAAAGGGAAACGCCAAGAGAAACAGAAGAGATGGCATGAAGAAAACGGAGGATGGACGGCATCAATCATACACCATCAACACATATGCATATATATATTTTTCATCCACGAAGAACCCACAACAAACCACTGCATTCGATGCCGGCGTTGTCGCTCGGGCATCGCTTACATCACCCTCACGGGAGGAGTTGTAGAGAGGAAGGGAAATTAAAGAAAGATGGTGAGAAGGGGGAGGAAGAAAGGCTCATATCATCGCCCCTTCCCCCTTCTCAATTACATTACAATGGAGAAAAAGAAAACGGATGAAAGGGGATCGACGAGGGACACCACGGTTACCCACCTAAGCAGAGAGCAGAGACTCCTATTCTCAGGCGATGGGGGCTTCGGGCCGAGCAGAACGGAGGCGGCTGGAGGTTCTCAGGAGGAGAGCTTTCTCCTCAAGAAACCCGTCACTACCTCACTCTGATTGGTGGCCCTCTTCCCCGACGAGCACTCGACTATTCTTATCCTAATTCCTTCCAGTAATGATTCTCTCTCTCTCTCTCCTTACTTGGTCGAACCAGGTCATGCTTTATAGTTGCTGGCTGATTCGGCATCGTGGGGAGCGCGCCGGGGAAGGTAACGCAGGGCAAGCAGCCTCCAGGGGTATTCCCTGCGCGACGATTTTGACGGCGCCGTTTAAGGGGCGCACTGGTGACCCTGGCGCCGTATTAGCCTCGCCTTGTTGCCGAAGGCTAGTTGATGAGTCCGGGGATGATTCCGGAGGTCACCGTTGGCCATTCCTCTCGCTGTGGTCCTTGGAAAACCTCGACGGGGCATTGACGAAGCTCTCGGCATGACGTACGGCCTTACTACGAACTCCGTGTGTGTTCGGCTTGAGCACATGGGTCTTCTACTGACACGGCCTTCGGCACTATGATTTGTGCCTTTGGATCGGCCCGACTCATGCTCAAAGCTTCCTTACGGGATGGTATTGTTGTGCCCTTGTGGTTTTGATGATGGTTTTAATGGTGGTTTTGATGATTGGCCTTTGAAGTGAGTTATTCATTGTGAATCATCTTGTGTG
The DNA here is from genome assembly GCA_022559845.1 of Amorphophallus konjac. NCBI lineage: Eukaryota > Viridiplantae > Streptophyta > Magnoliopsida > Alismatales > Araceae > Amorphophallus > Amorphophallus konjac. The sequence continues at coordinate 255,658,288 of CM040126.1, read as the reverse complement.
AGTCTTCATGCTAGTATTCACTTTCTGATCATAATGCAATTCTTCATAAGTTCTGATATGGCATTGCATATTTGATTATGTTCAGTCATGTTACTACATATTTGATTATGTTCAGTCATGTTACTGTTGCTCCTTAGACTGAAGTTTGATACTGCAGTGTCGACCCATCGAACTGCAGCGTCGACGCTGCCAAGGCACTTCAGAGGTAGCAGTAAGAAATTTTTGTACTACTGCGTCCACGCTGCTTGGGCAATGCGTTGACGCCTGGTGCCTCTTTAACTTCATTTATTCATTGGTCTAGTCTGTGGTGCGTCGACCCCTTGTGCTGATGGGTCGACCCCTCAGTTCATTCATCAGATTTATACAAGTCCATACATTGGTCTTCAGGCGTTCCAAGTATGCACATTGATTCAAGTTCTCCAAGTCTATACAATGAAGTCTGATCATTGCATTTACATTCACAATGTCTTCACACCTGAAGTCTGTACATCCACAGTTAAACTTGAAGTCTACACATCGGCCTGTGGCCTACTTAGCTGAAGTCTGTACAACGTCCGCTGTCTAGAGTTCTTGAAGTCTGTACATCGACTGCTTCTTTTGAAGTCTAAACATTAGCTTAGGGGCTTCAAGTCTATACATTGAACTGTTCTTCAAAGTCTGTACAGTGGCTTCGAATCGGCAAGTCTGTACATCCGTCTTTCAGCAAGTCTGAACATCGTCCGTCTTTGTTAGCGTCTCATGCATTTGGGCAAAGTCTGTACATCCGTCTTTCAGCAAGTCTGAACATCGTTCGTCTTTGTTAGCGTCTCAGGCATTGGGCAAAGTCTGTACATAGTCCAGCGTCTCATTCACCGTCTCATTTAGCGTCTCATTGCATGGGCTAAGTATGTACAACATTCAGTGTCTAGAGTTTCATGAAGTTTGTACATCAGATTGTTACAGAAAGTCTGCACATTGTCTTCAGCTCAAGCGTTCAAAGCCTAAAGTCTGTACAGCGTAAAGTCTACACATTGGCTCAGGGTTGTCAAGTCTATACAATCGTCTTTGAGCATCAAACTCTGTACAGCCTGTCTGTCTTCATTGGTTCTGTGCTTTTAGTGCGTTGACGCACTTGGCTGACTGCGTAGACGCAATTATGCGTCTTTCGCTTTCTGTCTTGTTCACTACGTCGACGCTGACACTGGATGCGTTGACGCATTGGCCAGGTGCCAAGGGCGTGAGCATCTCGCTTGAGGAGCTGAGGCGACGCTGCACGATGGAAGCGTTGACGCCTTGGGCTGATGTCCAAAGGTCTGTTGATCAACATCAAGTCTGTACAGCATGAAGTCTGTACATTGGTTTTGTCTTGAACATAACGCCTAAGTCCGAACAATGCATTCAACTTCACAAGTGCGTACAACGAAGTCTATACACTGCTATGTTTACACTTAACCTGATAAAGTTCTTATCTGTCTGACAGGCACCCTTCGAAAAGGCAAATGGAAGGCACGTGATCCAAGGAGGACGAGGTTCCCTGATCGTGACACGTGGATACACTGTGCTGAAATGCTGACACGTGGACTGAGGTCCTTTGGCGGGAGATGTGGAAGGCACACGCTCGCCCAAATAGCTGCAGTATATATTGAAGCCTTCGTCTTCAGATGGAGGCTGATCGATCGAAGCCTTGAGGGCAATAAAAGAAGAGCAGAAGTGCTGAGAGTTCGATCCAGTACAAGAGAAGAAGATCAGTAGAAGAGGGCTGATCGAGACAGTGAGTGAAGAAGAAGAAGTGCAGCAGAGAGTGAAAGAGGAAGAGAGCAGCAGAAGAAGGAAAAGAGAAAGAGAGAGCTCGTGAGGACTGAAAGAAAAGAGAAAGACAGTGATAGAGAAAAGGAGAGCAGAGAAGAGAAAGAGAGATCGTGAGTTGAGAAGAAGAAGTAGTAGAAGAAGTTCCTACTGGACCGTGGATCAGATCCAGGCCAGTCAGCTCCATTGAGAGCCACATTGTGCATTTCATTTTTCAGCTTTCTGTTTGTTGAAGTTATTTTCATTTTGTGTTTTTGTTTTTCCTTTTTCATTTGGTTATCCTTGTTCTTCCGATTCTCAGTAGTGAGGTTGGGTTCCTCCTATGGACTCAGGAGAAGGGAGATCTGATCTCCGATTCTGGGCTTGTGGGTTGCAAGTCCAGGGGTCCCTCCTGGTCTGGAGGAAGAGAGGTCTGCGACCTCTGGTTTGCTGGTGACAGGGAGTCACTGGTGGGTTCCCTCCGGTCTGGAGGAAGAAAGACTTCGGTCTCTGGTTTCCAAGTGGCTGGGAGTCACTGGGGGTGTCCCTCCGGTTGGGAGGAAGAAGGGAGGTTGTTCCCCTGGTCAAGCTGTGTGGCAGCACCTTGTTCGCAGACTGAGTCTGCTTGGTTCTAGCGTTTGCTAGTGAAGTCTCACTCCGGTTGGGAGTGAGGGGTGGATGTAGGTCTGGAGAACCGAACCACCTAAAATCTATTGAGCAGTGGTTTGCTTTGTTGATTTGCTTCCGTTAGATGCTTGAATAGGCTCGCTCCATCTGCTTGTTATTTTGTTTAATCAAATTAGCTTAAATCCGGAACTTGCCTAGCATCTGAGTTTTTAAATTGGGCATTATTCCTAGCAGGATACATTCACCCCCCCTCTGTATCCGGGCCTAGCACCGTAACAGTATGGCATTCGGGATAATTCCGCCTTGACTAGCGACCATTCGGCCACTAATGGGCCCACTATGGCGAGAAGCCGAACTCGCGTCGGGTGATCGGGACCTTCCGCTAACCGAGCCCCCGGTTCCTTGTTGTGAATGGCCGAGGACGTTCTTCCTCCTTAGGAGACTCTTCATTCAGGTGGCGAGCCACCGGGTAGACCGTCGTCCTTGGTCGGGCGACGGGTGTAGGGTAGTGGCATGACGGAGTCGATGTTGGACCATTAGGCAGGCTTGGTCTCACTGCCGGTTGGTTCTGGATTCATCTTGACTTTCCTGAAGCGAAGTCCCCGGTCATTCATTCCAGGTGACCCGAGGCCCTGGCAGCTTGAGAGGTCTTCAGCAAGTTATTCTTCATCGGCTTCTCAGCTTCAGCTGGCCGTATCATTCGTCTTTACGGCTTGGTCGCCGAATGATCATATTTTGAGTGCCAACAAATGACCCCCAGACATGGGTGTTGCAAGCGAGGCAGGAGTGTAGTAGGAGCAACGGATGAGCTTCGTTTGGATTGATCTCCTTTGCTGGCGGGAGCCCGGAACGGCACTTAATTCTGACGTTGGATGCTAATCCGGCGCGGTCGGAAGATTGAATGGCACCGTTTAAAATGGCGCGCTCTTGACACTGTAGCTAAAACGGCACCACTTAAAGCGGCGCGCCTTTGCATTGCTGGTTGAAATGGTGCCGGTTTCACCGGCGCGCAAGTCGTTTAAAACGGCATGCTCCGGAGCGCACCGTTTTAACAATGGGGGAGCCTCCTTATATAAAGGCCCCTTCTTCGTTTTCTCTTCAAATTTTCTTTCTCTCTCCTCACTTCCTCCTCCTCCCGTGGCGCCGAGTGAGCTTGAGCTTTGAGAGGGTGGGTGAGTCTAGTGTTGGTTATTCGGGTTTAAACCCATTCCATGGACCCCGGGAGGCTCCTCGTAGGACTTGTCCTCGGACCTAGATCCCTCTGGTGTCCCATTTGGCCTTGGCTTAGCGCCTATGGCTGCTTTTAGGGGTCGCTCCCTTAGTGGATGGCTTCCACTTTTCTTTTGGCAAACCCCCGAGCTGGGGAGACTCTGCCGAAATTTTGTCAGAAGTCTTGCTTTGATCAACTGATTTTTGACTTTGCTTGTTCTCTTCTGGATGCTGCCTTGCAGATAACATGGCGTCCGGCCCTTCTTCCTCTGCATCCCGAGTTGCTGTGACATGGGGGAATGTCCACTCCCTTGATCGGGGGTCCAGGCGGATAGCCGTGTTAGTTGAGTCTTCAGACTCGGAGACTGATACCGTCGACACCAGCCGCATGTTGATTCTCAACGGTAATCATTTCAAGTATGAGCGAGGGGATGGCGTCAGACTGGACCACCCCAAGGACAAACACTTGATGGCATTCCTCGGACGCTTCAACCTTGCCGGGAAGCGCGATATAATTCTTGTCCGTCGAGCCGAGGGAGCGTTACTGGTGGACAGAGATAGTCTAACCGAGTCGGTCATTCATGGCATGCCCATATGTATTCCAGGCGAGCTCAGAAAATGGGGAGCCGTTCTTGGCATGCAGGAGTTATCTCCAGAGGCCGGGCTGCTGACAAGAGCACCACAGTTCATGCTAGCCTGCTGGAATTAGACTGCCGGGCGCGTCAATAGAGAGAAGCCCTTGTATGGTTTGTTCCTCGCCCCACTGCATTGGGGGCACCAAGACGAGCCTTTCCTCTTGGACTGCTTGGCGGTCCGGTTCAAGCATCAGATCTCAATGGGGTGGTTCGGAGAACTCAAAGCCACCGATGCTCACGCCTTCAGACCGGGAGTAGTCGAATTTACAGATTTTGTATTGTGGCAGTACGCTCCCATCCTGGTACATGCCGGTGTCTACCAGAGTGTGTATGCTTCTCGGTACAAGTATCCGATCTCCCGAGGTCTGTGCTGCGGGATGTTTGAGGTCTTCTGCCCGGAATACAACACCTTTTATACTGCAGAGGGGGAGACTTCACTAGACCTCTTGAGCCTTTCCCAGCTGAGCGGCTTGCCGATAGACGGGGAGCAATATGAAGAAGTTTGTTTCCCGGATTGGCTGAAAGACCAGACAGACGACGAAGGCAAATACTTTATGGGCTTCGCCTACCGCTATTTGATGAAGGCATACCGCACCCTGCTGCGCTTGACGCTTGACTCACGGGAAGCGCGGAAGCCTGGTGAAAAGAGACGCGTGCGAATGGGCACGTGGCTTCAATATTTCTTCGGCGGGGAGCAGCAATATGAGGACTTCCCCATGGTGGCTCCGACAGTAGTGAAACGAAAGAAGAGGGCTCGACGCTAGACAACCTATCCTGCTGCTTCAGGGAGAGGGTGGCAAGGGGGCCCGAATCCCACAAGAGTCGACGCAGTCACACATTGTGCTGCTTATCTGACGTATTGGCTTTGCTTGTTCGCCCTTCCCCAGGGTGACGAGACGGTAATCAGGCCGGAGGCCATTTACCCTACATGTTTGATGGCTTGGGGGACAAAGTTTTCCCTGTGCCCGGTGGCTCTATGCCTCATATATAAGATGCTGGGGGATTTGCACAAGTCACGCATCCCCAGAAATTCACGGACGGTCGGTCCCATTCACTTCTTCAACGCCTGGGTCTGCACCTTGTTTCCTGAAGCAGCTCCCCGGTCGATGCAGTCAGATCGTCCTATGCTGCGGATGATTGAATTTGCTAGTGCTGAGCCGTCGTCAATGGCGGATCAACTTTTTGCTATTCGGGGGAAGTTGACTACAGTTCCGACAGATTCCCCAGGAGTTCTGCACTTTTGGAGCATGGCCGCTAGCTCCAACCCTCTCGTCAACAGGATGCGACAATGCCGCTTGTTCGAGACAGAGGAATTTATTCACCAGCTCACCGGCATCAAGAATACGAGGCCAATCTTGGAGCAAGAACTGGTTGATTGGGCACTGGCCATCCGCCCCAGTGTCCTTGTATTTAGAAAGAGCGGCTTACTATGGCTGGAGCCGTACTACCCCTTCCGCTTCAGCCGGAATTTTGGATATGACCAGCAGATTCCTTCTTCTTCAGCCCAGTTCAATCTCCCGAACAGACATCGGGCTGGTCAGACGACTACGGATGAAGCCCGCACATGGTGGGACTACTTCCACTGTCGGGAGGATGTATCCTTCAGGGTGCCATCCCCGGCTCGTCTACCCCGAGTGACTTCAGACTTCATCAAGTGGTGGAATGCACGGACGGGCTTCTACCAGAACTTTCGAAAAGACTGTTGGCATGTAGCCGAACATCGTTTCTTTGATTCCCAGCGGGAGCCTGTTTTGGACATTGATCCATCTTATCTGAAGAAATTGAAGTCCTGGTCCAACACTGAAGTGATGGCATATCTGGAGGCCAGGAAAGCCGCGAAGGGTAGGTCGTCCAAGGTAGACCTGAAGATGCCAGAGATCCAGAAGGATGACTACATCAAGACTCTCTGGGGGCTGTGCCAGGTTAGCAGTGACCGGATCGCTCTCCACACGATCCCCCTCCCAGTGGAGGAACCTCTACCTGCAGTGGCGGGCTGGCGCCCAGAAGCTGACCGTTTGCATCCCTACCGGACCTTCATCAGGAGGGAAGATAGACGGGCAGACTTGTATTCCAGCACCCCTTGGATATTCGCCCTGCTTCATTCTCACAGGCTTTCAATTTCTGGTTCATTAGAAGCCATCCTGGACCACCAGCTCTTAGTGTCTTCCGAGTATGTCGACGGCTGGGGATTGGACCACTTGGGCCTATATCACCACTTATCCTCCTGTGGCCATGATGATTTGGCGCAGCTGGTAGAGAAAAGCGAGAAGATTGGTGACGTGTGCTGGCTTGTTCACGAGGCGGATTCCCGAGACAAGGCGCCCTCATTACTTTACTGGTCGCTCAGTCCCCGATATACAGGGCCGCCAGGTAATGCTTGACTTTCCTTTCAGCCTTGAAACTGCTCCTTTCATAGTCAGTATGCATCTTTCTCACCTATGCACTTTTGCAGCTCACCTCTATGTAGAGGCGACCAGACATTACATGGAGTTGATTTCTAAGGCACATAAGCCTTCATATTTTAACATTCCGGAGCCAGCTCCGACCACAACACCGCTGCCCCCTGGGGATTCGTGGAAGCGAACCAGGTCCCAGGTCAGGGAGGCTATCAGCAAGGCCAAGAAGGCCAAGAGGGCGGACTCCCGCGCTACCCGGGCGCGCCGGAGGAAGGCAGCTGAAGAGGAACCCATTGTCATCCCTCCTCGGGTTCCATCATTCTCTGAGTTTGAGGCCGCTTGGATGCAAGGGCCTGAGGACGAAGGTAACTTCTTGTTCCTGTATGGATTGTTTGCTTATTTCTGCCACCTTGGCTAATCATCCTTCCCCTTTTTATTTAGCTGCTGGCATTACCTCCGCCATTGTCGGGTTGGAGGCGGTGACGGGTGCCACGGTTGAAGAGAGAGAGGAGGAAGCCCCCTCGTCCTCTGTTGAGGGTGATTTGCCTTCGTCGACACCCCATCAGGAGATGGAAGGTAACTTGCAGCTTGCCTGTAGAGCTCGGTGGTCCATCGTGCCTTTAGTCGGGCCTTGACTGTTTATTGTCTTTTATTTCCAGTCGATGTTCGACCAACGATGCTCCCTGAGGTCGGGGCCATGGAAGGAGCTGCTACTAGAGAGCAGGTGCCTCCAAGGGAAGAATCCCAAGATGTTCAGCCAACCGATGTCCCCGAGATAGAAACCGCCGAGGGGGTTCCAGCTAAGGGGGCTCCTCCTAGTAGCTTAGTACCCGCTCAAATGCTGGAGATTCGAGAACAGGCGGAAGAGTCCTCCTCCTCTGAGCGAGTTGATTATGGTGGCGGCTCCGGTGACGACGAGGGGTTCCCACTGGTTGACACCGAGGCTGAGGATGCCGGGGCCTCTTTAGCTTATGAAAGTGATCTTTTGACATTTACCCCTCCGAGACTACTGGGAGTCGAGCACGGGCCATCATACACGACCGCAGGAGGAGGGCCAGAACCTTCAGAGGCCACTTTCGGAGGCCTAAATATAGTGCCGGTCGAGGTAGGAAATGTTCTGACACCCGCTCGCAACACCTCTTTTTATTTCCAAGCCAGCTGGCTGATATACATACATGTGATGCAGGCTGAGGTGGTACTGCCAACTGTAATGGTTCGCATACCCCTTCCTGACTTAGGCATGAGCCAATCAACCTTTCCACCAGTTGTGCGGCCCATCGCCCTACGGCTTCCACAGACCTATGCTGCTGCAGCAGCCTCAGAGGAGCCCGACGCAACTGCAGGAGTCGGCGGTCCGGCCGAGGTTGCGGGGCCTCAAGCCTCGGTTTCCGGCAGAGAATTATTGCTGAAGCCAAGCGGCCCCCCGGAAATAGAAGCGGGAGAGATCATTGCAGAAGAGGCCGATGCTACTAAAGCCTTGTCTGTCGTAGAAAGCTCCCCTCCTTTAATGGCCGGTGAAACTGTTCATGAGGAGCGAGCGCCCTCGGCTGCTGAGATGGCTGTCACGATTTCACCTCAAAGGATAGGCAAGGAAGTCGCTATCGTGGAGAGCCCCTCAGCTGTAGCAGTTGCGATTGTTGGGCCTGGCGTCGGCGCCGTGCAGACCATGCCGTCGACGTCCCTCAGGGTGGCCGACGACATTTGGGCTGAGATAGATAGCAAGGTGGACTTTCAGCTCCCCGAGACTTCGCCACTAGGCTTACAATTCTCCAGTGACATGGTGTGGCAGTCTCTAGACAATCTCCAGTGAACCATGTCAGCTTCCCCGGGTCTAACCTATGTGCAGCTGAGGGGCCTGATAGAACACCTCTCCCGGTCATTATTAGCATTCGGTTGCCCAATGGATGATTGGACCCCGCGGGTTATAATGCTGCTAAAGCATGCCAATAGGCGGGAGTTCCTCGACCGGGAAATATTTGATCAGCTGGCAGCTATGAAGCTAGAGAGGGCAGATTGCCGCGCTGCTACTACCTCATTGAGGGTGACCGTGGAACAATTGAGAGATGTTTCTGGCAATATCTCAGAACGCCGGTCGCTCTTTACGGCGCGGATAGAAGAGTTGCGCGCGGAACTTGCCAGGGCCAAAGCCGAGCTGCAGGAAGCCGAGCGCCTAGAGGTTCAGACAGCGGAAGAAGCTGGTCTAGCTGAAGGACAACTTGTGTCACTGGATGAGAGCTTATCACAGCTGACAGCTACCGAGGCTCGGTTGTAGGATTTGACCCAATATCCCTCACTAGGCCTCTTGGAGTTGGAAGATATTTTTCGGCGCCCTTTGCCGTAGCTTTGCTTTGCTTTTCTTTTTGTATCGAATTCTGCTCCTTTTTGCCTTCGGAGCTTATGTACCCCGGGGGAATGCCCCGGGCACAAATGTATTTTGACAACTTCACATTAATGAAATATCTATATTTGTCGCCTCAACCGTGCCTTCTTTCCCTCGTTTCTTCTTTTTCTTCCTCTGGCCGATCAGCTAAGTCCAGGGATACGTGCCAATGGCACAGGAGAGTGCTCACGCCTTCAACAAAGGGGTGAGGTGTTCGCTCCACCGCAGCGCAGCCATTCCCAGAGCCAGATTTTGGCCAAGGTGGGACATGGGTAGTATAAAAGGATGCGCCTTATGAACTTCGCCAACGATGACGAAAACTGTGTTCTAATCATCGATGTGGGTTAAATGTCGATGCAATGATAGTTTGTTTATTAACGAGGGCGGAAGGCCCAGGTTAGGGGGTAGTCGACCGGGCTCATCGATGGTGACAAGGGTCGAGAGGGCAGACCGTCTCGTCGATGGTGACAAGAACCGGAAGGGTAGACGGTCTTGCCGATAGTGACAAGAACTAAAAAAGGTAGCGACCGATCTTGTCGATGGTGACAAGGGTTGAAAGGGTAGCGACCGATCTTGCCGATGGTGACAAGGGTCAGAAAAGGGTAGGCGGTCTTGCCGATGGTGACAAGGACCGAAAAAGGTAGACGGTCTTACCGATGGTGACAAGAACCGAAAAAGGTAGCGATCGATCTTGCCGATGGTGACAAGGGTCGGAAAAGGGTAGGCGGTCTTGCCGATGGTGACAAGGATCGAAAAAGGTAGACGGTCTTGCCTATGGTGACAAGAACCGAAAAGGGTAGCGACCGATCTTACCGATGGTGACAAGGGTCGAAAGGGTAGCGACCTATCTTGCCGATGGTGACAAGGGTCGAAAGGGTAGCGACCGATCTTGCGATGGTGACAAGGGTCGGAAAAGGGTAGGCGGTCTTGCCGATGGTGACAAGGGTCGAAAGGGTAGCGACCGATCTTGCCGATGGTGACAAGGGTCGGAAAAAGGTAGACGGTCTTGCCGATGGTGACAAGGGTCGGAAGGGTAGAAGGAAGCGGAATGGTGAACGAGGATAATCTCGTTATTACATTATCATTGAATCATCATCATCTTTACTAATTTTTTTTTATCATCATTTTTTCTTTATCACATTACTGATTCAAGCACTCTTTCAGGTTTTCACTGGAGTCAGCCCCCTCTTGCTTTTGCCCACGCGCCCTTTCGGGTTTTCACATGGCGGGGTACCCGATTTTGCCTGTAACACCCTTTTGGGTTTTCGCTACAGCCGGGTTGTAGCCATTTTTTCCCCTGCCCTAATATAGGAACAAGGCCGGCGGGATATCTCTATTTTTAACCCCATCTTTTCTTTTCCTTTTTCTTCTTTTTTTGTAGGAAGAAGCCGGGACACAGGAGAGCCTACCCGCTAGCATGCCGATTGGTCTCGTCGATGATGACAAGGGTCGGATCCTGGTTTAGTTCGTCGGCATTGGTTAAATGTCGAAGCAAAGGATATAGTTCTTAACAGGGACGGAAGGTCCCGGCTAAGGGATAAAGGCTGACCAATCTCGTCGATGATGAGGAGGGTCTAACATAGATTTATTCATCGGCATGGGTCACATGCCGAAGCAAGGATAAATTCATCGACCGGGACGAAAGGTCCGAGTTAAGGGTAGAGATCGACCGGTCTTGTCGACGGGAGAGGGTCGAACATAGGCTTGCTCGCCGGCATGGGTTACATGCCGAAGCAAAGATGAATCCATTAACCGGGACAAAAGGTCCGAGTTAAGGGTAGAGATCGACCGGTCTCGTCGACGGTGACGAGGGTCGAACATAGGTTTGTTCGTCGACATGGGTTAAATGCCGAAGCAAGGATAAATTCATTAACAGGGATGAAAGATCCAAGTTAAGGGCAGAGATCGATCGGTCTCGCCGATGGTGACAAGGGTCGAGCATAGGTTTGTTGGGGAATCTCTAGCGGGACTCTTGATGGTTGTCCTTTGGGAGTCGTATTAGGAGGAGAACAAGCAGGAACTTTTAAATTACCAATTTACTGGCTTAAGCACCCTTTCGGGTTTTCGCCGAAGCCAGCCCCCTCTTGCTTTTGCCCATGCACCCTTTCGAATTTTCACATGGCGGGGTACCCGATTTTACCTGCAGTGCCCTTTCGGGTTTTCACCGTAGCCGGGTTATAGCTTTTTTTGCCCTTGTCCCGATTTAGGAACAAGACTGGCGGGGTATCTCTATTTTTAACCCCATTTTGCATTTTCTTTCTATTTTTTTTTTGCTCATGTAACAGAAGGACATTGAGAGAGTCGGCTAGGACACGAAGTCCTGCGTCGAGAAAAAGGGTTTACTCGTCAACACGAAGGCAATGCTGACGCAAAGGATAGATTTGTGCCGATTCGGGTGTAAGGCCTGTGACGGCAATACTGTAGACATTATGCTGGTTCGGTCAGGGCGGAATGCCACTAGACCATGGTGAGGGTAGCTCGATTAGGGCGGAATACCACTAGACCAAGGTGAGGGGAGCTTGGTTAGGGCGGAATGCCACTAGACCAAGGTGACGGTAGCTTGGTTAGGGCGGAATGCCACTAGACCAAGGTGAGGGTAGCTCGGTTAGGGCGGAGTGCCACTGGACCAAGGAGGAGGTAGCTTGGTTGGGGCGGAATGCCACTGAACCAAGGAAGGGGTAGCTTGGTTAGGGCGGGATGCCACTGGACCAAGGTGAGGGTAGCTTGGTTTGGGCAGAATGCCACTAGACCAAGGTGAGGGTAGCTTGGTTAGGGCGGAATGCCACTGAACCAAGAAAGGGGTAGCTTGGTTAGGGTGGAGTGCCACTGGACCAAGGTGAAGGTGTTCCGATCACTCGGGGGATGTTGGTTGTGCCGTATGATACAGCCTCATATGCTTTCCATTGAGTAGGGAGAACTGGATGACTCCTTTGGGGTCTACTAGGACGTAAGCGCCCCTTTCATATACTCGACGGATGATGTAAGGTCCGACCCAATTTTTGAACAACTTCCCTTTGGGGTTGGAGGCCACTACTTCTCTTCTCTTGACCATTACTGTTGACACCCGTTTTATACCCATAAGTCGGGTCATCTCCTTATTCATTCAATATGATGCTCCGAGTTGTTCGCTTTTCATCGAGTCTCCTGATCAGTTGAAGCCTGTTTCTTGAGTCTTCTTCTGGATAAAGAATTGGCTCCCGGTAGCATTTTGTTGGATAAAGCTTAGCAAAACCCTTCCCTATATTCTTGAATCTCAATGCTAAATAACGGTCCCAGACAGGTGCGTCACTTACTTCTAACGGATGGATCTTAGACCGTTACTCTTTGAAGAGTCCTAAGGCTTAAGGCCACGTGTTCAGTGCTTATCCTGTTGAATCCACGTTGATAATAACGGTCTGTCGTGCAGCCGTTGTTTCCTTATGACACCCTATGCTTTGACCGTCATTTCCTTGAAGAGTCCAGCTTGTTGGGGCTTCTTTCCGTTGATCTTATCACTTTGGATAAGGTTGCAAATAGCGGTCGTTCCTTGGTGCGTTACTTCCAAGTGGCGGTCTATCGTACAGCCGTTACTTCTTTCCGGGAGTCCTGGCAGTTCAGGCCTTTTCTCTGCTACTCCGTGTGTGAGATAAGAACGTGGATTGACCTTATCTCTTTCTAATCCGATCCTCAGGACTTCCCGTTTGTTTCTTTGGACTCTTGGTGATATTATCCTCAAAGATTTGCTAAGACTTATCCCTTTTTCCTGCTGAATTATCCTCTACTCGACCTACGAGTTTTGAGGGTCTATAAATAGAACCCTTGAATTCATGGCCAAGGGAGGAGGAGATTTTAATTCACGACGAAGTGCTGCCGAACTCAGGAGCCATCTTCATCCAGGAGGAGTTGCTTCCCACGTCCATCCATCTTCCAGTCAAGGGAGTACTTTTGTTTTGATCTTTCAAGTTCATCTTTGCATGCTTGAGTTCTTCCTTGGTTTTTCTCCAAACAAAGCATTGTCCCTCCTCCTCCTCCATGTTTTTCACTGTTCTTTAAGCATACAAACATCCTCCCAACTTTTAAAAACGCCCAGAGGGGTTAAAAAACCAAAACTCCCCGGTAATTCCCTCTCCTTTTGATGTTCTTAAGTTCTTTAAGAATTGATGCTATGCTTGCAAAGAGGGCTGATTGAGGTTGTCTTGTCTTGTCTTTTCTACTTCTTTGGCAGGTTTACAGGTTCATTAGCACGAGGCCCAAGTCTTCTAGCCGGCTGGAAGAGTTGGAGTTAAAAGAATTCAAGCTTTACTACTGCAGGTTATCTGACGGTCTGGTGCAGGAGCGTCACGTTCTTCTGGCGGTCTAGGGTGAGACCGTTACTTAAAGCAACGCACGGGTCTCTGGCCGTTACTTTCAAGCTGATCTGCAGGCTTTCTTTGGTTTTCTCTCCCGTGGGCGGGTGCTTCATCCACCTATTTCCAAGATATATTCGAGTCTTTGACTTGTGTTTACTTTGGTGGCGATCACATCTTTCCTTGGTACTGGGCAATAGCTATTTCCTTCATCACATCTTTACTTCCTTGCTTGTTCCATCCCTAGTGGTGTGTTTTTATTTACTCCTTGCTCCACGCCCCGGCGTGTGTTTTTCCTTTTCCTTAGTGTAATTTGATTGAGATAGCATGCCCATGATAGAGCTAGCTATGATTGCCTAGGTTCATGTTCACATGTTCATAGGTTTGAGCAGATCTTTGATTGCTTGTTTGTCATCTTGCCATATTACTTAGCAAACCTCATAAGTAAGATCAAAGATAGGCAAATAAATATCAACAGATAATTTTTTGGCGATCACGGTGGGACAAGTTGTGCCAATCGTGCTTCTGATTCTTGTTTAAAACTGCCATCATCTATTTGTTCAGTGGTCTTTTGTTTCTGTTGTTTTCATTGTTCATCCTGGTTTTCTGAGTCTTCTAACGGTCCTGTGCCCACGCGTCAAAGCATTCTGACGCAGGGGAATTAGACCGCCGCTTTCATCTTACTGTGTGAGCTTTACGGGCTTTCCAGTTACTTCTGCTGGTTTTTGGTTCCCTGGCTTATATGACGGTCTAGTCTCCCTACGTTATATATTATCCGACGGTCTGGCCTTCGACCGTTACTTATTTTTGACGCAGGGGCCTTCGACCGTTATTCTTCTGGCAGGTACGCATCCGAGGTGCATTTATTTCCGCAGTTTATGCTGTGATTTGTTGCTTGGATGACGCTTGGCCCTCCTCTTGCTTTGCTCATATTTGCATGTTATGGTGTGCACTATTGATTGTTAGATTGTTAGGCTAGACTTTGCATGCACTCCGGTGCACATAGGGTCATTCATCTCTTCATACATTAGATTGCATTTTCCTACCTTGTTGTGAGGACCTCTCATCTCCATATTCCTTGGGGCCGACTAGGAAATCACAGCAGGGACCTCCATAAGTCCCCGCGAGCCGTGGATTCCCAAACGGACGCCGGGCTGGTTGTACCTTTCCCACCCTGTGTCTAGGGTTGCATAAGTGATTGAGTGGTTACACTTAGAGTCAAACCAAGTCCTATATCCATCTCCTACTAGGGACATATTGTTGAGAGCACATATCAATGAATTTACTAAGGTTCCAAAGGAGAAATCATAAGAATATTGTCGCATCATTCTAAACAACTTGCTCGATTCTTGAGTGTCTTCATCCCTTATCACTTGCATCTTGTTAGAACACCTAAGATTGATTGCTCATTGTGTGTTTTGTGTTGGTTGTTTTTGCATTTTCCAAGGTTATCCGTTGCATGTGGGGTTGCTTTCGTCCGTTTGAGTCGTCTTCTCCAGTCGCTTCTTCCTTCACTTTCTATTCCAATCCCCTCTTCGAATCCACCATGGCATCCTTCAATCCTCCGCGCTCCCAAGAGGACTCTCTTCCTCAAGGGCTCCTTGAAAACCCCCCTAGGGTTGCTACCTTTCCTTCCGGAGAAGGGACTGCCCCTCTCCCGTCTTCCACGTCTGTGGGAGGTAGTCAAGGTACCCCTTCTCTCGCTACTCCTTCCGCGGGCTCCGTCCTTCACATGATGGCCCAATTAGACCCAGCTCAACTTCAAGTCCTATACCAAGCTATGCAAGGGTCCAACGCTCCTCCCTCCGCCGCCATTCAAGGTCAATCTAATCCTTCCATTGTCGGGCCGTCCGTTCAGCCCAATCCGATTGACCTCACTCTGGTCCAACCTCGGACCATCACTTTTGCCGGCATGGAGATGGGCCAATCTTCCAATTCAGCCCATCAGTCTTTTGATAAAGGGAAATCGCCTATCCCTCCTTTTGTCCAGGTGGATCATCATAATTCTGGTTCGGTGGCTTCACAGCTTCTCATGAACCTTTCTGATTTCTTACACCCTCAGCAAGGGGCGGCCCAAACTCACTCCCATCCGGGTCTATCTCAGGCTCAATATTCTTCTTACGGGCCCCCTATTTCCACTGTCTATCCTTCTACTCATGCCTATGGGCCTCCCCCGTCTGCCACCGTCATTCCATCCGCTCCTCAACAATCAGCGTCCTTCGCTACCCCTGCTCCCTCCCAAGAGCAGGACTTGCTTAACAAGTGGGCCGCCATGCAGCAACAGCTTGACTTCCTCCAGAAAAGGGTTGGCCCACAATCCTTGGCCGATATTCCTATTCCGAGCTTCCAAAACATTCGGTTCCCTCTGCAATCTAAGCTCCCTAACTATCGCAAATATGATGGGAACAGCAATCCCTTTATCCATGTGAGGGATTTTCTATATGAGTCGGCGCAGTTCCAGTATGATGATCGCCTCATGGCGTACCTGTTCCGCCGATCCTTAGATGGAGTTGCTCTGGAATGGTTTTATTCTCTGCCACTGGAAGAGGCCGAGAGTTTCAAGGTAGTTAAGGACAAATTCATTTAGCGGTTTCAAGATAGGGTCGGGCCAGAATATTCATTCACAGATCTAGTAGCAGAGAAGATGAAGCCGGAGGAAGACTTCGCCACCTATGCAGACAGATGGAGGCAGATGGCCGCCAGAGTGCCGGGCCACATTCCGGAGGAAGAGAAGGTCAAGTTACTGATCTCCAATGCCACGCCGACTTTTCGCAACATCCTGGCAATGAATGACATAGCCAACATGCATCAACTCTACAGCCGGGCGCGCTTCATACAGACTCAATTCAAGGACTCCCCTATCCATTCTCTATTCGAAAACCAAAAGCCCAAGTACCACAAGAAACCACAAGGGCCGGTTACTGAGGGGGTCCAAACAAATGAGCAAGTACAAGCTGTTGCTGTTCCGTATCAGGCCGCACCTTTCCGCGACAATCAAAACCCCCGCAATCCACAAAACTCCACTCCGCACAACTTCCAGGCCACTCCACAAAACACTCCCCCCGCCTTCACCATTCCACAAAACGCCTTCACCATTCCACAAAACGCCTTCACCACACCACAACAACCATCACCACCATCACAATACCATAACGTCCCTCCACCCAGTGGCTACAGCAACAACAATCCAAGCAGCAGGCGCCCGGCTCCCTGGAGAGCCCAATATCCTCCATTGCCCGAGACACTTACGGATATTTTCTCGGCACTTATGTCAGTAAATGCAATTCAACTTCCTCCGGAACGGCCTGTTTGGAACCCGGCAGTTGATCAAACCAAATATTGCATGTTCCATAGGTAGCCAGGCCATACCATAGAAGGATGTTATCAATTCCGAGATCTAGTATATGACCTTCATGAAGGGCAGAGAATCGACTGGGCCGAAATGCATAGGGCCATTGTGGAGATTAAAGAGAAGAGGAGGCAGCCGCAGGGGCAGCAAGTGCAGCAGCATCAAGCACCGCAGCCACAGCAGCCGCCACAACAACAGCAACCACAGCAAGTGCAAGACCTAGGCATCCATCAGAAACCGATGCCGAATCATCCACCCGCTCCTCAGCAGTAGCCGCTGGCACCAGCACAAGTTAACATGGTTCAACCACCGGCTCCCAATGCCGGGTGGTCTTTTGATGATGATGGCGCCGCACCGCAAGTAATGGCCTTCCACCACAACCTCCGCAACCCTTCCTTCCTCCTCCCCATGCAACCAACACCTTCTCTGCTCATCCTACCATCCACACCCGCTCCAGCGAACCCTCTACCATTCTCCATCCCATCATACCCTCCAACGCTTACTCCCCTCGCCATCATCACACCATCACCTAACCCTTCGCCTGTCCTCAAACATCCACTAGCCTTCCCTCCACCCGCATTGACATTCATCACCACCTTGCCTTCCACCAATCCCTCACCTATCATCCACTCACCCCCCATTAACCTCGCTAACCCCACGCTCCACCAAAACACCTCCCCCACACAGCCTATCCCACTCATCCACCCTGCGGCACCCGTCACACTATCTTCAGATGCTGCGGCAAACTGTGCCTTAAGAAGCAGAAAGATGTTCCATCGGAATTACATTACTGCTTCCAACCCCCAGTCCACCCAGCCAACGGCCGAGCAAGAGGAGGCTGAACCTCTGCCGGGTACTCAATATGACTTGCTACATCACCTGGATAGAGTACCCGCTAAGATATCCGTGTTGGAGTTAATCAAAAGGTCCACCCTTCATCAGGATGCACTGAGGGACTTCTTGCAGAAAGTAATGGTTAGCGAAGACATGGCAGTCGATAGTTTACCAACGGCATTGGCAACTATTTCCAAAGGGCCGGCAATTACATTCTCAGAAACCGAGCTTGCACCTCCAGGGGCTCGACAAAAGCCGCTCTGCATAACAATTACCCTGAACAAAGTCGACATTGAAGCAGCATTGGTTGACACCGGGGCCTCAATTAATGTTTGCCCACTTAGTACCCTCCGAGCATGCAACATATCCGAAGAGTTACTACAGCCTACCCCCACTACTATAGCAGCATATGACAACTCAAGGCGAGCATGTCACGGGGTGATCACCATTCAGGCGGAGCTCGGTCCCCTCACTATGGCTGTGGAATTTTATGTTCTCGACATCGACCCTATGTTCAAGGCTATCTTGGGTCGTCCCTGGATTGACACGCTTGGCGCCGTACCCTCCACCGCACATCAGTGCGTCAAATTTCCCTTTCAAGGGAGGGTCGTCAAAGTTAAAAGCTTGGCCACAGTACAGACGGTCAAGGCCCTCTCAGATCAGGTTCTTCCCACACTATGGCCGAGTAGCCGGCCCGTCATATCAGTGCTTGATTTGAACTTTCCTTGGGCTTACACATCTCCCAAGCCCATCACTACTCCAGTCAATGTCAAAGTGAAGCCACAGATCCGAGATTCAAAAGGGTGGAATATCATATTGAAACTGGGCTATCAACCGGGGAGAGGCCTCGGGGCGCAACTGCAAGGAATGACTAAGCCCATACCTAAGGGAAAGAAAATGGGCAGAAGAGGCCTTGGTTACAAGGAAACAACATTATCTATAATGGGTGATTCTGGGCCACTTACATGGGATTATCGTGAGCACTTTGTCAGGGGGCCTCTCCAGCCCGGCACATTAGCTCCAGAACCGGTGCAGCCAATAAGGGATATAGTTTGTCCAGTTGCCAATCCACCTTCCCTGCCAGGAAGGTCAAATGGTGACATGCTCGACTATAGTCAGGCCTTGCAAAGGATCTTTTCTGAAGAAGATCGCCAGAAACAGCGAGAGGTTCGACTCGTACAGTGGAGGCCGAAGAAGCAACCCGCGGTTAAAATGCAAAAGGTGGGGAGCTCTCCGATTGTTTTCTCTTGGTCTTCCTCACGCTTCCAATCCATCTTGCAACAAAGGGAGCCCATACCCCGTCTTCCTCCTGTCATGATAAATCCCTCCATCATTGATCCACCGGAGATTCAATTCATCCCTTGTGCTCGCGGGAAGTGTCCGTGTATTGATCTGTCCACTCTACTCACTCCTCTCTCCCCTAATGCTCAGCTCCGTGAGATATGGTTGTCTTCTTCTGATCCTTTCTCCAATGGCATCCTTTCCGAGCTGTTCCCCATGCAGCTCCCACCTCCTCTGTCTTGCTGCATAGTCTCTACTGATCTCCAAAAAAAATAAAAAACGTCAAATTTAAAACGGAGATTTCAGTGGAAGATTACGCTGTCCTATCTCCATCCTCCTCCTCCCAGGGGCACGAATCCCCTGCTCCTTCCCTTCCACTAAGCCTTCTCTCCCCTAGGTTAGGATTAGGGTCTAGTGAGTCTAAGGAAGTAGAGTCAGTTAGGTCTAGAGAAGTAGGGTCTTGTTCTAGGTCGTCCGACCCTTCCCATTCTGAGCCGCGCTCGCTTGCGCATCCTTCCCGATCTGTTCCTGATAGGTTCTTGCAAGATTTGGCTCAGCGATGTCATGCTCTTCTGAAGTGTCCGAAATTCGTCGCCACGGCGATTATGATCGAAGATGAAGAGGAAATAGAAGGGGAATGGAGCGACGACGGATTAGGCGTCTATGAGGTTTTGGATGAGAAGGATCCCATAGATGAAGATAGCAACGTAGATGACACTGCCGACTTGTATGCACAAGGATTAAAGAGATTCGACCAGCCGTCGATGGCAGTGGGTGAACCTACAAAGGAAATCAACTTGGGAACAGAAGAAGGCCCAAGGCCTGTCATTATTTCAGCTGATCTCCCGCCGCAGGTAGAAGAAGATCTAATTAAGGTTCTAAGGGAGTACATCGATTCTTTCGCCTGGTCTTATGAGGACATGCCAGGTCTTGACCCCTCCTTAGTGGAACATCGACTCGTGCTTAAACCAGGGGCAACACCTGTTAAACAAAAGTCAAGAAGATTTCACCCCCACATGGCCTTGAGGATCAAAGAAGAAGTCGATAAGTTATACAAGGCCAAGTTCGTCAGAGTAGTCTTATATCCCCAGTGGGTGGCGAACATAGTCCATGTCCTCAAGAAGGATGGAAAAGTGCGCATATGCATTGATTTCAGGGACTTGAACAAAGCAAGTCCCAAAGATGATTTCCCACTACCTCATATAGACGTCCTAGTGGATAACACTGCCGGGTACGAAGCTCTGTCGTTCATGGATGGGTACTCGGGCTACAATCAAATCCGTCTCGCTCCGGAAGATCAAGAGAAAACTTCCTTCACCACGCCCTGGGGCACGTATTGTTATGTGGTTATGCCGTTTGGGTTGAAGAACGCAGGTGCCACCTATCAAAGGGCGATGATGGCCATTTTCCACGACATGATGCATATATACATGGAAGCTTATGTGGATGACATCTTGGTGAAGTCAAGGACAAAAGAAGAACACCCCTCTATTCTGGCTAAGGTGCTGCAGAGAGCCAGGGAGTATAAACTTAAAATGAATCCGAAGAAGTGTGTATTCGGAGTCTCTTCGGGGAAGTTGCTAGGGTTCATAGTAAGCAAACGGGGGATCCAGATTGATCCTAATAAAGCACAGGCCATCATGGACATGCCTCCGCCGAAAAACATTACGGAACTCCGAGGATTAATTGGTCGGCTGCAATTCATTAGGAGGTTCATATCTCAACA
This sequence comes from Amorphophallus konjac, assembly GCA_022559845.1. Classification (NCBI taxonomy): domain Eukaryota; kingdom Viridiplantae; phylum Streptophyta; class Magnoliopsida; order Alismatales; family Araceae; genus Amorphophallus; species Amorphophallus konjac. The sequence continues at coordinate 255,637,762 of CM040126.1, read as the reverse complement.
TTCTCAGAGATGCCGCCCATTCTATGAATTACTTAAGGCAGGGGTAAAGTTCGAATGGAATCAAGATTGTCAAAAGGCCTATGATGACCTCAAAGAGTACCTAACCAATCCCCCGATTTTGCAACCTCCTGTCCCCGGGAGACCCCTAATCCTATATATCTCGGTTATTGAGGACTCCCTAGGGGCGGTCTTAGCACAAGTGGATGACGAAGGGAAAGAGCGGGCCGCGTACTACCTCTCTCGGTTGTTTAACCCAACTGAATCCAAGTACACCGCTATGGAGAAGACTTGTGCCGCCTTAGTGTGGGTAGCTCATAAGCTTAAACATTACTTTCTCGCCCACCCAGTTAGGCTGATCTCTAGAATGGACCCAATCCGTTATCTCCTAGAAAAGCCCGTCCTTTCTAGTAGGTTAGCTCGCTGGCAGAGCTTCCTCTCTCAGTTTGACATCACCTTTGTCGTTCAGAAGGCAGTCAAGGGATATGCCATTGCTGAGCATCTTGCACATCTTCCCATTCTTCATACCGATTCCATTCAGGATGATTTCCCTGATGAGCATCTCTCTGTCCTTTCTAATCATCCCTTTTGGTCTCTGCACTTCGACGGTGCACTCAACTCCCAAGGCCAAGGGATTGGGGCTGTTTTGCTTACTCCAGAGGGAGTAACCATCCCCTTCGCCTATCAACTTCGCTTCCCTGCTACCAATAACATCGCTGAGTATGAGGCTCTCCTGGCCGGCTTGAAGCACGCCTATCTCCTAGGCGCGCGTTATTTGAACATTATAGGAGACTCTCAGCTCGTCCTACGGCAAGTTCTGTCAACTTACCGTACTCGTGACCCTAAGCTCAAACCTTATCAAGATTTGGTCACGCTCCTCGCTAAGCGATTCCGTAAGCTCATCTATATCCATACTCCTCGTTCTTTGAACATTCTAGCTGATGCTTTGGCATCCCTTGCTTCCTCCTTATCCTTCCCCCTCAGTCGTAGTACTGAGACCATCGTCGTCCAGAGATTGGACGCACCCTCCATTCAGGATCCTTGGTTCATCAATCTCAGGAAATCTGTAGAGGCGAAAGTTGAGAAGGAGGATCTCAAGGAAGTTTCATTAACAGAACTAGGGGAGATTCTGGACGAAGAAGAATTGCCTTGGTATCATGAAATCGAATTATTTTGCAAAGAAGGGTCGTTCCCAAAAGGGGCAAAGGCTGAGCAGCGTAAAGCAATAAGAAGAGCCGCCGCAAGGTAAACTATCATTGCAGGAGAACTATATAGGCGCGCTACTAATGGAATGCTCATGAGATGCTTAGATGATGTAGAAGCTTGGAAGGTGGCTGAGGCAGCCCATTCTAGTGAGTGTGGAGGTCATGTCAATGGCCAGGCTCTAGCAAAGAAGATCCTTAGGCAGGGTTACTATTGGCCCACTCTAGAGGAAGATTGCTCCCTCTATGTCCGGAGGTGTCTTAAATGCCAACTCCATGCTGGTAAAATTCACTCCCCAGCTTCATCCCTCTATCCTATGACTGCTCCTTGGCCGTTCTCTATGTGGGCTTTCGACGTCGTCGGCCCACTCGGTGATCCTAATTCTCAGATCAAGCAGAAATCCTTTATCCTCACCGCCACTGAGTACTTCACCAAATGGGCCGAAGCCGAGGCGTACGCGGAGATCAAAGCTACAACGGTGTGCCACTTTATCATGAAGAATATCATCTCGCGGTTCGGAGTACCAAGCAGCATCATCACCGACAACGGACCCCAGTTCGTCTCCCAAGAGCTTAAGGACCTCTGTAAGAAGTTCAATATTGCACTACATCATTCATCTCCATATTACACTCAAGGCAACGGTCAAGCCGAGGCCACTAATAAAACCCTTCTTAAAATCATTAAGAAAACATGCGAAGCACATAAATTTTCTGATTGGCCTGAAAGATTGGTGGAAGCTCTGTGGGCTTACCGCACCTCCGTCCGCACCCCTACGGGACAAACTCCCTACTCTTTAACTTATGGGATGGAGGCGGTGCTCCCATACGAGATCTTAATCCCTTCCCTCAGAGTGCAGCTCGATAAGGAACTTAATCTCAATGAACGTCGAGAGGCGTTGCTGGTCCAGCTAGAACTCTTAGATGAGAAGAGGATGAATGCGGCCGATCACGTTTCTGTTTATCAAAAAAGGGTTTCGCGCTATTTTCAAAAGAAGGTAATCGAACGAAAATTTTGTAAGGGTGAAATTATTTTGAAACGTAAATTCATTCGGTCTGTAGGTCCTAGGTCCAAGTTGCAACCTAACTGGGAAGGGCCGTTTGTAATAAAAGAAGCTTATCCAGGGAATGCTTATCGTTTAGTAAACGCGGAAGGTGAGGAGCTCTCTCACCCGTGGAATGGGTTGTATCTTAAGCGTTTCTTTCCTTAAAAATCTAAACCATGTGCTTTTCCGGCAATAAGAAATGCCTCCCTATCTTCAAAAGAGAGTCTTGAGTAAGGCAAACACACACTACACGACGCCCCTGGTCGGGTTCCTTGTTTAAAAAGACACCGTTTTTCCTCGGCTATGCTTTGGGGGAAAGTCAAAGTCCCTGTACGTTTCATTCTTCGGCTGCATCTAGGGGCAAGGAGTAAATAAGAAGGAGACAACCGATCCAAACTCCCTAACGAGAAGAGGTCTCAAATAGGGGCAAGTCCGTTATGACCTGACTCCACAAGAAAGAAAAGAAAAGAAAAGCAAAGGAGTGCTCTTTACCATGAAATCAAAAGCATCATCTCAAGGTCTGTGAATGAATTCTCAAAAGCTCCAAAAGAAAAAGAAAATTAGGCATGACAAGAGTGGCAGTACAGTTCCCCGCGGGACGTTATGAGCCCGGTCGCATGCGTGCCTAAGTGGATAAAGGTTCGATGACGGACATAAAAGCCCCGGCACAACAGACCAAATCTCTAATAAGGTTGTACGGTGAGGGAATCGAGTTCTAAAAACTTCCATATCTGGCCTAAGCTTACCCCCATGTTCTTCTTTCTTTTAGGACTAAGACGAGTACCCTAGGTATGACGTTGGTAAAAACACCGTCACAATGACCAGGTCTCGGCCAGGGGCTGTCACACTATTTGCATGCCGGTCTCGAGACTCAAGATAAGACAAGGGAGGTCTCGTGTTGCTGGAGAGGTACTGGTGTTTCAAAATCCAAAAACAACAAATATGTTTCAAAATCCAAAAAAACATCAAATATTTCTCAAAATCCAAAAACATCAAATATGTTTTCAAAATCCAAAAACATCAAATATGTTTTCAAAATCCAAAAACATCCAATATTTTCAAAATCCAAAAACAACAAATATTTTCAAAATCCAAAACATTAAAGATTTTCCAAAAACCCCCAAAAAATACCATCATATGCATAGCATGCATCGCATTTTCATTATGTTTTTCGCCTATTTAATAAGGCTCCACCCCTTGACCAAATATCAAGAAACGGTCATTATCTAACTTGCTTCAAGGCAAGGGGTTGAGTCTAAGAACAGAGCTAACTTGTTTCATGTCTAAGTGTGTGCAGAATACAGGGGCAAGCCCAAAGGTAAAAGCTCACAACTATGTAGGTTCAGGTGTGTAACGCGCCAGAATCAAACCGTTACAGTCATGTAACGGGCCCATCTTTGACCGTCACTTCCTTCAGGCATGGGCCTTCTTCCTTTCCATTGAACCATCATTATAACGGTCTGGGAGTCTACCGTTACTTAAAAATAACGGCTCAAGACACATCCGTCACATCCTTCAGAAATTGGGCTCTTGATTACTCCGATTCTGGCGGCCTGTCGCAAGACCGTCATTTCCATACGACGGCCCAGAGTACATCCGTCATATCCTCCAGAAGCCCCATCTGTTTATATCATTCTAGCCTTCCCCATGATGGAACCCAAGATCTTTTAACTATGGCAATCTTATCTCACTCAAGCAAAGATTAATGAAATATAAATCTTGGTAAAATCAAAATTGATTGTCAATAACGTAAATATCTCTCATAAATAAATAAAAAAAAAGAGAGAATCAAGGTACATTCAACTTCTTATCCGCAAGAGGGCGGATTCTTCTCAACTCTTTCAAGTAATCTCGGCGTGTTTCGTCGTTCTCTTCAACTTCTGCTTGCCACGGACGCACCTTGCTGATCTCCCACATGGTCAGCACGTTCCGGATCGCTCTTTCATCTTCCTCAGTCCCCATCTTCCTAGGTAGAAGGGGAGGGTAGTGTGATAGTGCAGAAATGTTGATTCGAGGTAATCCGATCTGAAGATGGCATCGGTGCGGGTTGTAGATCGCCATGGTAGTGTTCCCTACTAGCTGGAGGTCGAGGCCTTGGCGCCGCGGTATTTTGAGAAGAGCACTTCGGAGGACTCTTGGTCGCATGATGAACTTGTCCATTGGTAAAGTGTTGAAGAAGAGGCGCCATTCATCCCGAGTTTTCTTATCCGCTGTCTTGCATTCAACCTGAGGAGAATATCCAAATGCCCCTCCAATAAAGAAGAGAGGGTGGCTCCCGAAGAGTCGGCTTGCAGAAGTTATGTCTTCCTTAGGAAGGAATTTGACTCTCACCCCTATCCAGCACTCAAGGAGTACCATAGAGCCGAACAAAAGCCCTCCGAGGCACGCCGAGCTTAATCCTTCATAGAGGTATGAGAGGACCGCTTGAGAGATAGACATACCCCGCCACAGCCCGCTAATAATACCAAGGTTTTGGATGTCTAAGAGGTGGTCGGTAGTGGTAAAAAGAAAGATTCCACACAGGCAAACCGCTACTGCCTTGGCTATCGCTTCATGTCTCTCCCACTTGTTTTTAAAATGAGACACCACCCATTGAGCCAAGGGTATCAAGTGAATGTGGTGTGGGCTGATCATGGTTCTCACGTCCTTCGGGTTATGAATAAAATCACTCAAGATCGAGGACGGGTCGATAGGCTCTATTGTGTAGCAAACCCGGTCTTCATCCCCCACTTTTATCTTAGGAAGGGCTAGGTAGGTTTCTACCTCCTCCAATAGGACGGTTGCTTCGAAGGAAGGAAAGATGAAGGTATGAGTTTGTGGATGCCATAGTTCCACAAGTGCTGAAAGGCTTGGCCAATCGAAAGACAATTTCTGGAAATTCTTGCCTAAGACCAAGAGAGGTTGGAGGTGCCATGCTTTGAGGATGGATGTGACCTCTATGGGAAGTGCCTTTACCATGGGAGCCACCCACTTCAGATTGGAATAGCACCTTGGGCCGGGAAGGGGCTTGAGAAAAGAAAAAAGGAAGTCATGAAGAGAATAAGTGCAGCAAAATTCTGAACTTTGGATGAAGTTATAAGTACTTACCACTCTTTGGACGTTAGAACTTAAGTGCTTGGGAATTGAGGTTAGCCGTTGGAGCTCTCCATGTTCCTTCCTGGCAGCTTTAGGGCCGGTGTGGGCTTTCTCCTCCATAGCCATCATCTCGAAGCTCCTCTTCATCATGCTTTCTGTCCTTTGGAGGAGCTCTTCAAACCCTAGAACAGGGGTTTTAGCAAAGCTGTGATTTTGATTAAGGTTTTAAGTTGCCAAGGCTTGTATTTAACTTTGGAAGGGTAAGACTCGGGCTAGAAGGCTTTATCTTCAATTAGGATAAGTCCTAGCGGTGATTTAAGTGGCTAAACCTCGGGTTTTAGTTATCTCGGCTCAATCCGATTCGGATTGCGACCCAGACTCTAACGGTCCATCGCATGGCCGTCACTTCACTCCGACGCGCCATCGCTCGACCGTCGCATTCTCTGTGGGTTTCAGTTCCCCGAATCATGTTCTGTGGTGAGTAACGGTCCATCGCATGGCCGTCACTCCACTCTAACGCTCTATCCCTGAGCCGTCATATTCTCAGCCACTTGGTTCTTTCTCTTCTGGGCTAAAACGCTTCCTGACGGTCTTACTTCTGACCGTCTCTTGATTCTGACGCGTCCCCTTCAGACCGTCACATTTTCCTGCTAGTTACCCTGCCCAACTAACGTTCTGCCATGATCAACGGTCTGACCCTTGGCCGTTATTTTCCTCTGACGCACCATCCATTGGCCGTCGTTTACCCTGAATCCCCACGACCCGTATGGGCCTCTGATGATTAACGGTCTCTCACCAGAGCGTCACTTGATTATGACGGTCCGATCTTAGACCGTCACTTGCTCTGCTGCTGGGTTCAAGCTATTCCTTTAATCCTTGACTAGACCTGGCGGTCTTTCACATTTATACACCTCATCTTCTTCCCATTTTCATACATGCATTCCGGCATACATCTCATTCATTCATCCACATTTCATCCATCCTGTACATTTCACATTCATTCATGCACGCTCGCATCAAATTAAAACCAAACAGAAAAATGAAAAAGATAATTTCATTCCATTTTTGCTAAACGTTATATGCAAATAAAGAAAACATAAGAAAAGGCATCATTCGGCCGGCTTATCAGCCGGGCCACCCTCATCCTCTCCACCCTCGGGTTTCCTGGGTGGCGGTGCTATGGAAGCACTCTCCTCCTGCTGTCCTCTCTCTGCCCTCTCATTCCTCCGCTGGGCGGAGGAGCTGATGAGGAAGTCCCCTACTGAGCCGCTAGGGGCAGCGCTCCTATGTATCCCACTCTGGGAGGTACCTCGCTCCGGTCCCCGGCCAATCATCCGCACCGTCCGCTCCAATGTCCGCAGCTCGATCTTCAGTGTAAAGATCTGACGCCGCGTCTCTCGTGCCTCGGTCCGGTAGCGATCCAAGTCAGCCGTCCCGATCCGGAGCTCCTCCACCTCAGCTCGTGCCTGCGCTAACTCCTTCCGGAGTTGTTCCATCTCTGGATCATCTGGCCATCGCAGGGTCTCCGCTCTCTACCGGGCCATCTCTGCCCGCACCAGCTCCGTCTCCGCTCGGGCTCGATCAGTCTCGGCCCTGCTTCTCTCTACCTCGGCTACTGCTGCTACTAGATCCCTCGCCTGTAGATTGCATTTTCACATCATTAGTCATAAAGCATTTAATTAGGCATAATCATAAGTTTTTTTAGTCTCTTACCCGCTCCGCGAGGGTGGCCTCCGCCTCCTCGGCCCGGGCAATTGCCCGAGCAAAGTCAGCATCCCGCTCGGTCCTATCTCCCGCAGGCTGCGAGGACGATGACGGGGCATCTGGTCCTGCTCGTTGGGCTCCCTCAGCCCGCTGCATTTAGAAGTCATAAGATAGTTGACATTTGCATTTGCATCATCATAATCAAAGCATTAGCATCATTCATAATTATGTAGAAAGCATTTAGTCTCACCAGGAGCTCCAGGGCAGACCGATACCCATCCCGCTGTTGGATGGTGGAGTGGAGTAGCCCTTCTAGCTCGGCTATCCGTCCCTCTGGGTCTAGCTGCATTTAGAAAGCATAAGTCAGCATCCATCATCTAGGTTCATATAGAAAGGTTTTTTTAGGTTTAGAGTTGCATACCGGTCGTCGGGTACCTCGGTACACCCGATCGCCGTAGTGTCGAGCGAAGGCCTTCAGGTAGGCCTCGTCGCTCTCGTCCCGCTCCTTCACAGCCCTGCCTCGCTGCCTCCAGTCGAGGACGTACTTCGCCTTCCGGGCACACCAATCCACACTACCGCTGATGCCCCTCGCCGACTTGCCTGGGCGGTCATCGTTGCGATGCGGAAAGGCCACCTCGGGCTGGTGTAGTCCCCGAGTCCGCAGGATCAGCCTGTAGTGCAGAGGCTCGATGATATGGATGCAATGCAACCATATGTCTCGCCCCCGGTACGATAAGGACGCCTCCACCCATGGCTGTCCTGTGTAGCCCTCGCTGCGGTACGGGGTCCATCTCACCTGAAAGCATTTCATTCATTTGTCAGCGTTTGTCAGCATTTGTCAGCATATAGAAGCATATAGAAATCATTTTGAGTCTCGGGCTTACCGATGTGTACGGGTAGGAGTCCAGGTCGTCCTGGATTGTCCGGGTCAATCGGAGGATCGATCCCGTGTCCCTCGCCACCGACCATCGCCTCGCGATTGGTATGAGGCCGGGATGGAGTAATGCACCTCTCCCAATGCCCGGGAGGTACATGTAGCTCCAGACCTGCATTTAGAAGTCAGTCGAATCATTTGCATAAACCATTTTGCATAAATCATTACATAATCATAATCATGGCATAATAGAAAGCATTTAAAGTGCATTTACCTGTAGGAAGGGCGAGAAGCCGCCCAGCATCGTCTGTCGGTCCGTGGTGCTCAGGGAGTCGAACAGGAACGCGAGTACGGCTGCCCCCCATGCATACTTCCTCACTCTGCTCAGATCCTCTATCAGCGGCAGCAATCTGCAGCTGATGACATCTGCCCCAGTCGCGAACAGGAGCTTCCCGAACAATAGCATCAGGAAGCGCCTGAGCACTCTATCTCCCTCTGCTCCTGCCTCTGCCGCCACGCGAGGGCGCACCTGATCAATCACTCTGCCCAGATGCTCCGCCGGCAGCTCTCCCACGGTAATTGTCGCTCCTCTCAGCCCCAAACTCTCCTGCAGCACCGATCTCACGAGCTGGGAAGAGGACTGACCCGGCCTGATCAGATCTAGCCCGAGCAGCTGCTGCGCTATCTCCCGGTAATCTCCGTACGTCCATCCAGTCACTGTGGAGCCGTGGACTCTCAATCCTGTAATCCTCGCTATGTCTTCCAATGTGGGGATCATGTGGCCCCACGGGAAGATGAAAGCTCGGCTGATCGGGTCCCATCTCTCGTGCAGTGCGTATAGCAGTGGCGTATCCATCCGGATCACCTCGATGCTAAGCACCTCGGCGAATCCCATATCGGCGAGTCTCTCTCTCTGGTAGTCGGGCAGTGGCTGGTACACCGCCCGGATCTGAAGCCAGGAGATCCGTGATCTTCTCTTTCCCTGCATTGCATTTTAGATCATTAATTAGTCCAATTTGCATCATATAATCATTGCATAAACATTCATAATTGAAAACAAAACAAAAATTTGAAAACTAAAAACCCTAAAAAGCAGCTTAAGTCCCTGGCATGAGTGACGGCCCTCGGATGGGGCGTCACTTGCTTGTGACGGCCTGGTCCTGATGCGTCAGACAAGTGACGGTCACTGGCCGGACCGTCACATTGACTGCGTTTGGGAATTTTTTCCCTTGCATCCCCATGGTCTCCCATGTTGGCCAAATGGCCTACAATCGCTCCTAGTGGGTTCGTAGACCCATTTCTATCCTTATTCCCCCCATGCACTCATGAATTAAGAACAAAAAAATCAAAAAAATGGAATCTAGGGCAAGGTGGCCTACCTCATGGTCCGTGCCCCTCTTCCTTTTCTTCTCTGGTTCTCTGGGTTCCTCTGCACCCAGTGGAGCTTCCTCTCCGTCCTGTGCGACCGTGGGGGCTTCCTCTTCTTCCATTGGGCTTCTCCTCGTCGGTTGTTCCTCTTCAACCGGCGGGATCACCTCCCGTTCAATCCGGCGGTGAAGCCGCCGTATTGCCATCCTTTTCCCTCTCTCTCTCTTCTTTGGTGGCGGCTGGGGTGCCTCGTCGCCGGTCATGGTGGTCGTTGGGGACGGTGGTCGCCGGAGCCCTCGGTTTTTTTTGGGTTTTGGGCGTTGAGTGTTTGAATGAACGGGCCGTGACCGTTCGGTTGTTTTTTTGAAATCTCAGGAAATGTGACGGTCTATCGACCGGCCGTCACATCCTCCTGACGCGCCAGTTTGAGGCCGTTACATGTGTTGAACTATTTTATTGAAGAATGTGAACAGCTTTGGTTATGACGGACTGGGTATGATCCGTTACTTGATGTGACGCCCCTACATCGGACCGTTATATGCTTGCAAGTTTCTTGATGAATTGGAAGGTCTAATTAATGCTTGAACAAACCCTATTGTCTATATGATGTTCCCATTTGATGCTTCGTATGGTTATGCCTAGTTCTTATCATGATTATTGTCCGGCTAACCTATCTTTCATGAAGGATTCTAAGCAAAAATCATGCTTGGCCGTCCGTCAGGCAGGTAAGTCAGGTATTGTATATCATTCCCTCATTCCCTTAATGCATTACTATATGTTACTTGTGATATATTACCTCGAGAACCGGCTGGTCATTCAGGTGTTCTGGGATCTGATGTTCCCCTTAAACAAAAATGATGATGATCTAAGTTCACATGTTTAATCGTTGGATAGGCCGTTAGGTTGGAAAATTTGGGGACGATGGTTCTGTCTCGCACGCCGTGGTTGCAGATGGTGTCCTGACTCTGATTACTCCAATCTAGCAATATTATTCTCGAGTATTTGCTATTTTATCTTTCTTTGCATTTGTCTTGAAGATTTCTTTTTCCTTTAGCCTAGCATGCATCATTCGCATTCTTTGAGCATTCGTGAAGCTTTATCTGTTCAAGATATCTCAGTGATGGTGAACAGCTGTGTTCTTAATCCCGAATAAGGAGAATCATTCCACTCTGAATTAGAAGGTTTCCTTCGATTTGCTCGCTTGATCTGGTTCACTGAAGATTCCTGTCTGGAGTTTAGTCTCTTTCCTTTCCGTTGCCTCCGGCGGCTAGCCGTGTTTTCCTTTCCTTAGTTAATTAATTCCTCCAGACTTCCATCCTTTGGTTGGCTATTTCCTTGTGATCAATTTGAAGTTTTCCAGAAAATTCTTGTCGCTTGTTGGTAAAGAACGGGTGTCGTTTACCTTAACGCCCTCTTTTTTGTACACTCCGCTTCATCTCCACTTCATCTCCATGTTCCATTTCACTTCCGCTTCACCTCCGCTCACTCCCCTGTAAAGAGGACGTTAAGAAGGGGCATCTGTTGACACCCGTTTTATACCCATAAGTCGGGTCATCTCCTTATTCATTCAATATGATGCTCCGAGTTGTTCGCTTTTCATCGAGTCTCCTGATCAGTTGAAGCCTGTTTCTTGAGTCTTCTTCTGGATAAAAAATTGGCTCCCGGTAGCATTTCATTGGATAAAGCTTAGCAAAACCCTTCCCTATATTCTTGAATCTCAATGCTAAATAACGGTCCCAGACAGGTGCGTCACTTACTTCTAACGGATGGATCTTAGACCGTTACTCTTTGAAGAGTCCTAAGGCTTAAGGCCACGTGTTCAGTGCTTATCCTGTTGAATCCACGTTGATAATAACGGTCTGTCGTGCAGCCGTTGTTTCCTTATGACGCCCTATGCTTTGACCGTCATTTCCTTGAAGAGTCCAGCTTGTTGGGGCTTCTTTCCGTTGATCTTATCACTTTGGATAAGGTTGCAAATAGCGGTCGTTCCTTGGTGCGTTACTTCCAAGTGGCGGTCTATCGTACAGCCGTTACTTCTTTCCGGGAGTCCTGGCAGTTCAGGCCTTTTCTCTGCTACTCCGTGTGTGAGATAAGAACATGGATTGACCTTATCTCTTTCTAATCCGATCCTCAGGACTTCCCGTTTGTTTCTTTGGACTCTTGGTGATATTATCCTCAAAGATTTGCTAAGACTTATCCCTTTTTCCTGCTGAATTATCCTCTACTCGACCTACGAGTTTTGAGGGTCTATAAATAGAACCCTTGAATTCATGGCCAAGGGAGGAGGAGATTTTAATTCACGACGAAGTGCTGCCGAACTCAGGAGCCATCTTCATCTAGGAGGAGTTGCTTCCCACGTCCATCCATCTTCCAGTCAAGGGAGTACTTTTGTTTTGATCTTTCAAGTTCATCTTTGCATGCTTGAGTTCTTCCTTGGTTTTTCTCCAAACAAAGCATTGTCCCTCCTCCTCCTCCATGTTTTTCACTGTTCTTTAAGCATACAAACATCCTCCCAACTTTTAAAAACGCCCAGAGGGATTAAAAAACCAAAACTCCCCGGTAATTCCCTCTCCTTTTGATGTTCTTAAGTTCTTTAAGAATTGATGCTATGCTTGCAAAGAGGGCTGATTGAGGTTATCTTGTCTTGTCTTTTCTACTTCTTTGGCAGGTTTACAGGTTCATTAGCACGAGGCCCAAGTCTTCTAGCCGGCTGGAAGAGTTGGAGTTAAAAGAATTCAAGCTTTACTACTGCAGGTTATCTGACGGTCTGGTGCAGGAGCGTCACGTTCTTCTGGCGGTCTAGGGTGAGACCGTTACTTAAAGCAATGCACGGGTCTCTGGCCGTTACTTTCAAGCTGATCTGCAGGCTTTCTTTGGTTTTCTCTCCCGTGGGCGGGTGCTTCATCCACCTATTTCCAAGGTATATTCGAGTCTTTGACTTGTGTTTACTTTGGTGGCGATCACATCTTTCCTTGGTACTGGGCAATAGCTATTTCCTTCATCACATCTTTACTTCCTTGCTTGTTCCATCCCTAGTGGTGTGTTTTTATTTACTCCTTGCTCCACGCCCCGGCGTGTGTTTTTCCTTTTCCTTAGTGTAATTTGATTGAGATAGCATGCCCATGCTAGAGCTAGCTATGATTGCCTAGGTTCATGTTCACATGTTCATAGGTTTGAGCAGATCTTTGATTGCTTGTTTGTCATCTTGCCATATTACTTAGCAAACCTCATAAGTAAGATCAAAGATAGGCAAATAAATATCAACAATTACCAGGTCTCCTTTCTTGAATTCCCGGCCTTTGACCAGCTTGTCGAAAGCACGGGCCATGCGGGCTTGGTAGAGTTGGATGTTTTGTTGCGCACGGAGGCGCTTTCCTTCGAGCTCGGTGAGCTCTTCCAATCTTCTTTCTGCATTGGTTTGTTCACCGCTGACTAGTCCATGCTGGATGACGACTGGCAGCGAGGGGACTTCCAGTTCAATTGGCACCACAGCCTCTGACCCGTACACGAGGGAGAAAAGTGAACAGCCGGTTGGAGTTTTATAGATGGTACGGTAGGCCCAGAGTGCCTCGTACATTCTTTCTTCCCAGTCCTTTTTGTTAGACTTGACAGTCTTTGCCAGCAATGTGCATAGTGTCTTGTTGAAGGCTTCTGCAAGACCATTAGCTTGAGGGTTGTTGGGAGACGATGTCCTCCAGTCAATCTTGTATTTGTCGGCTAGCCGGTAAACCTTCTGGTTTCTGAGATGGCTGCCGTTATCAGAGATGATTCGGCTGGGAATCTCGAACCGGAATATTATATTCTGCCGGAAGAATCTTGCAACCAGTTCCCCCGTTACATCTCTTAACGCGACCGCTTCAGCCCATCTGGAGAAGTAGTCTGTAGCTGCTAAGATATATCTGCACCCTGATGAAGATGCTGGTAATGGTCCTACCACGTCCGTGCCCCACTGAGCAAACGGCCAGCTCGGTAGGGTGGGATGTAGTGGCACTGGAGGCCTTCTTGACACATTGGCGTGTTCTTGACACTTTTGACAAGCCCGGGCGAACTTGCAGCAGTCATCAAATATAGTGGGCCAATAGTAACCCAATTTCTTGCATCACCTGCCCCGCTTCTGCCGAAGATAAGCAACGAAGTAGGAATTTTCATCGGGCATCTGCCATTATTCGGAACAAGGTTCCGTTCCTCATCTCGTAAGAGTCTTTGACCCTCAAGAGTTTCATTCTCTGTTCTTTTTCTTTTGGGAGTTGCTGGTGTTGAAACCACCGCAGGAGATGTTCTCGCCAATCGGGCTGCTGAACCTCCTCGACGGCTACCACCTCAATCTCTTGCTTGTCGGCTAAGACTTCTGTTACACTGGGGACTTGCCGGCGGTTGATCACCGTTATATTCAGGCTCGTGTCTGGCGGGACCGCCAAAGAACTGGCCAGCTTAGCGAGGGCGTCTGCCTGAGCATTATGGCCTTGGTTGATATGCTTGATGCTGATGAAGTAGAATCTTGACATCAGGCGGGTTGCCAGCTGATGGTAGGGGAGGAGCTCTTGCTATCGCACGTCGAACTATCCTTCCAGTTGTTTTATAACCAGCATGGAGTCTCCGAATACTTCCAGCATCTGAATCCCCATGGATAGAGCAATCTGCAACCCGATTATCAGGGCTTCATACTCTGCTTCATTATTTGTGCAATGCTTGTTTATTCGAGCAAGATGTGTGCACCACTTCCCCTTCCGGGGATTTCAGGACTATGCCTGCTCCTACCCTGACCCTGGCAGATCCAGTGGCAGAGGTGTCAATTCTGGAAGCGCCATCGAAATATAGCTGCCATAAAGAAGGCCGCACCTAAGCGGCTTCCAGAGTTTCATCTTCAGGAAGCTCTAGTTCCAGCGGGGAGTCCCCGGGTACTGGGTGCTCAGCAATGAAGTCTACGATAGGTTGGCCCTTGACGACCTTGCGCGGCACATAGGAGATGTCAAACTCCATAAGGATCACTGCCCATTTGCCCAGGCGACCTTTGAGTGCCGGTTGGGACATAATATATTTCAACGGGTCCTCCCTGGATACGAGGCTGATTTCATGCGACAACATATAGTGTCGGAGCTTCTTGACTGCAAAAACCAGCGATAGGCAGGTCTTCTCAATGTAGGTATACTTCTCCTCTGTCCTAACCAGTCTTCGACTGAGATAGTAGAGGGCTTGTTCTTTTCCTTCTTCATTGTTCTGGGCCAGCATCGCCCCCAGGGAGTTATGTGTAGCTGCTATATACAAGATCAATGGTCGACCTTTCACCGGTGCGCCGAGCACTGGTGGAGTTTTCAGATAGTCTTTCAGCTTGTCAAAGGCTTTCTGGCAGTCTTTGTCCCAGTAGAAAGGAACGTCCATCGTCATCAACTTGTGAAAAGGCTTACACCGCCCTGACAAATTGGAAATGAACCGCCGGATATAAGCCAGGTGGCCCTGTAGCGATCTTAGCTCAGAGAGGTTCCTTGGTGCAGGTAACTTATGAATTGCTTTCATCTTTGCGGGGTCTATCTCGATTCCCCGATATTGGACAACGAAGCCCAAGAATTTTCCGCTCGACACTCCGAATGCACATTTCATGGGGTTCATCTTCAGCTCATGCTGCCTCAGCCTCTGGAAGATAATCCGGAGGTCTTGCAGATGGTCTTCCTTTCTTCTGGACTTGACCACCAGATCATCTATGTAGCATTCAACCTTGTGGTAGAGCAACTCATCAAAGATTCTGGTCATTGCGCGTTGATAAGTTGCGCCAGCATTCTTTAGTCCGAACGGCATCCTCTTATAGTGATAGATGCCTTTAGGGGTTCGGAAGGCAGTATGGACCCGGTCATGCTCCGCGATCCAAATCTGGTTGTAGCCGGATGACCCGTCCATGAATGACAAGGCTTCATGGCCTGTTGTGGCATCAATCATGACTTCCGTTATTGGCACCGGAAAGTCATCTTTGGGGCAGGCTTTATTTAGATCTCGGAAGTCGACACATATCCGGATCTGTCCATTTTTCTTCTTCACGGGGACAATATTTGCTAACCACGTGGTGTACTGATTTTCTTCGAAAAATCCCATGTCAATAAGCTTGTCGACTTTAACACAAATTTGGGTGATGAGTTCTGGCCTCATGCGCCGCGGTGGTTGCTTCACCGGCTCGGCTTCGGGGCTGATTGCCAATTCATGCTGTGAAATTGCAGGGCTTAGACCTGGCATTTCTTTGTAAGTCCAGGCGAAGCAATCCCGGTACTCTTGCAGCAGCTGGGTGTACAGCTCCAGTTCTTTTGGACACAATTGGGCACTGAGGAAGGTAGGCCTAAGGTCCTTCTCACTTCCCAAGTTGACTTCTATCAGTTCGTCGACTGTGGCTTGGCCTCCATCTTCTATCTCCGGAGGTGCCGGCTGGAGGTCAACGAAGTCTGGAATACCATCTTGAGGGTCGAGTACTTCGACTTTCTCATCTGACACCATCAGAGCTTCTCGGAAGCCCTCTGTTTCATTTGATAGTGGCCGCGCGTATTGCTCTTTCAGCAAATCCACTGCCGTTGCAGTCTCCCAGGGCAAGAGAGCAGCTCCGATCCTGGTGGACGGGGTTGTGGTCACGACTGACTGGTGGCCATTCGTTGTTGAGCCGGAAGAGCATCCGAGCTTTGTAGCAGAGGGTGAGAGGATCTCACCTTCTGTGGAAGCTGCATCTTCTATAGAGATGGCATCCCTTTCCTTGGCAGTACATATGCCTTGGTTGGAGTTGATATCGGCTCTCCCGATTGTCATGAGGGGTGTCAAGGTCGACATCAGCTGATCTTCTTTAGGGGGAGAAGTTCCGGCCTCCCTGACACCTTGGGCTTCGCCACTGCTAGCCGCATCGAAACCGGCTCAAAAAGTCGTCTCTTCATGGCAGATCTGCTCCCAACATTGGCATGGGACCACGACCTCTGTTCCCTGACCTTCGGGTTGATCCCAATAAGTATATTCAGCTTCTGCTGGGTATTCATCAAAAGTTGCCCCCAGCGGGTTATCTTCAGTAGGGTAAAAGATGGAGATAGTGTCCACCTCGTATCGCCCACTATGGTAATATTCTTCCAGCGTGAAGCCCAACCCCGGGTGCTGAGAAATGCGTCTCATTTCCTTATCCAGACTCATGGGATACCACATTCTCTGGAAAGCCTCTTTGCTCTTCCGAGACTGATCGGAGGGGATGTGCTGTTTCTGGAACATCCTGGCCATCCGATTAGTTGTGAATGTCAGACTCTGGACGGGGACTGACGGGTTGCCTATATCTTCGGGGAGGCAGCAATCTGTGTCTTCCCGAGTAGGGTGCTCTTCAGCCGTATAGAACAAGCTGCTGGGTCCATATCCCTATGTCACCTCTCATGTCTTAAAAGGCTCGACAGTGAAGTCATCGAGGTCGGGGATTGGCTTGGTGAGGACGTCCGAGACTCCAATGTAGTTGTGCTGCCGGTTGACCTGCAGTTTCTCAGCTTCGGGGTATAATGCTAGGGGCGTTACTCTGCCCACGTCCCCGGATGCTGTGATGTGGGAGACCACCTTGGGCTTGACATATCCGCGCGGTGGTGGTGGATACCAATTGTTGCCGGACCTACCCCTTGATGCCCCCGCAGGGGTCTTAGCTTCAGAAATCTTCCGGGGAGGCCCCGTATATAAGTTGGCGTCTGCCAAATGACATTCAAACACCTCGAACGGGTGGGGGTCTGCAAATATCCTCTCCTCCTGTTCTTGGAGACTATACTTGATACATTGGTGGAGCGTGGAGGGCACCACTATATTTTCATGTAGCCATGGGCGGCCGAGCAGTGCCTTATAAGAGGTGCGAGAGTCAATGACATGGAACTGCACCGTCGTAGTGAAATCCGCCAGGGTCAGTGTGAACTCTGCCACCCCCATTGACACTTCACATTTTTGATTGAAGCCGGTGATACGCATATCCCCGACCTTTTCGAGATGCACGTTGAAGTGGTGCCTCTCGTATATTTTGTAGGGTAGAATATTAACTGCCGCACCGGGATCACTTAGGATCCGGTTCAGCTCCCTCCCGTTCAGGCGTCCCTTCATATACTGCGGCCTGTTGTGGCTTGTAGTAGGTAGCAGCATGTCTTCTGGAGTGAAGGTCATACTGGCTTCCGGTATAGTCTCAGCCAAGCAAGTCTATGAGCAGGTGTCTGCAGAGCAGTGATGATTGCCTGTCGAGTATCTTCACTCACAGAGAGGATCTCCCATATTGTAAATCTAGCAGGGTGCTTTTTGAGTAGCTTCATTATCTGGCTCCCAACCCGAACATTAGAGAGCTTCATTTCTTCAGCCCACCTGGGCATAGGGAAGTCTTGAATTGCAGGCCCTGACGGACCCGCCTCATCTGCCTCAGATTCGGTGCCTTTCTGGTTGGTTCCAGATCCTTGGCATTCCTCATTAGCTGCTGCAGGGCAAGTTCCATCTATATCTGGCACTTCGGCAGACTGTATTGGCTGCGGGTAGACATTTTCGGGTGCATGTTGAGCTTCGAAGCATGGCTACTTCCCCTTGGACATCTTCATAAATTCAAGGAATGAAGGGACTGTATTGCCCCCACTCTCGCCATATAAGCCTGACGGAGGAGGGATCTGGACTCCCTTGACCTCCGGGGGAGGTGTCTTGTAGGGCTGCTCTCCCTTGAATATGATATTGTGGTTGGGCGGCGGCTGGCGCCCCCATTTTCGGCCGGACCGGGTTGCATGCGCAGCGGTTGCGGCCTCGGCTCTGCCTTCCCTAGCACGGGGTGTAAAGCAAATTTCCTCTTCTCCCTCCTCTCTGGGCAGGTTGAAGAGTGCTGATAAGGTGTTATAGGAGAGGACCTGCACTTTATCGGCCTTAGCGACCTTTCCTTTTTTCTTCTTTTGTTTCTTCTTCTTCTTTTCTTCAGCAGGCGCCTGCCCCCTGAACAAACTGCCCTCTTTATCAGGTGCTGCTTCAGCTTCATCCTTTTGCTCGAGTGAGAGCTGTTCCAGCTCCTGCCATGGGACGTGGTCCCGCACCAGCAGGGGCTTCAATTCGGGCTGCACATATTCATCTAGCCCTTCAATCAGGTGTTGTAGTCGGCGGACCCTGGGATTGATCTCCTTGGCCACCGGTAGTGGAGTTTGTCTCCTCCAATTATGTGCAGGTATCCTGATGACCGCAGGTGGTGTGGTCTACACAGGTGCTGTCACTGGAAGAGCAGGCTGTGGCGTGACGCCACGGATGTGTGCCCCCACTCTTGGGCGGGGTGCGTTCTTCCTTTTGTGCTTCATAGGGACCTGTTGCCATCCCTGCTGTCCTTTTGCGGGCTCCAAGAAATGAGTTTCATAGGTACTCCGCGTACTTGCTTCAGAGATCTCCTCGGGCAGTGTCTGGTATAGGGAGATCATGTTGACTCCTCACCTCCTTCAAGGGACTTCATGCAGTTGGGGAGGGTCCACTTTGTACTCTCCCAACTCGATTTCATTTTTCTTCACCATCCCTTCGATGATGTCCTTGAAGACATAGCAGTCTTCGATTGGATGCCCCAGCATCTGGTGGTAGGGGCAGAATCTCGGGCTGTCTCTTCTCTTCAGGTCCTCTGGCCTCTTTGGCTCTGGCAGGGTGACCATGCCATATTCCGTTACCCAGTCGAACAGAACTCGGGTCTTGTCCTTCGAAAATGAGTAGGCTTTCTTCATCTTGTCCCGCAGTGAGGGACCTTCCTTGCCACCTGGGGCTTCTGCAGGCTGTGGGGTGACTGCCTTCTTGCCTTCGCCTTGATGTCAAGAGCGTTCGCTTCTTTAGGCGACAAGCGTCGCTCCACTGCCTTACCCTTCTGGGTTGTGCTGGCAGCTGATGCAGGGATGGGTCTGACCAGAAAAGCTTCTACCTCGGCCACAACAATGTTCAATCGATCAAACGACCATATTTCCATTCCAATCATCTTTTCTAGAACCTCCCTTCTGAGGTTCTATTTGCATATTTACACAGCATCCTCCTGATGCGGTGGCCGCTTGCACCTTATTCCGAGGTTCCTCCACCTCTTGATATAATCAAGGGCTGTCCCATCGGCCCTCTGCTTTGTTGAGTAGAGTTTCACCACTGTGACCTCCCTCTCTGTAACATGGAATCTCTCCCTAAACTTCTTCTGCATATCCGACCA
Source organism: Amorphophallus konjac (assembly GCA_022559845.1). Taxonomy (NCBI): domain Eukaryota; kingdom Viridiplantae; phylum Streptophyta; class Magnoliopsida; order Alismatales; family Araceae; genus Amorphophallus; species Amorphophallus konjac. Next base: position 255,618,337 of record CM040126.1, on the reverse strand, counting down.
GTCGCTGATCGACCCGGCCGAGAGGCTGGAGTACCACTCAAATGCGAGTCCTGTCAGCGAGGACCCGAAAAACTTTAGCAAGTATGACTCGTCGGCGGCCAAATCACCCATGACAGTCATGTAATATGCAACATGTTCCTTCCGAGATCCCTTCCCGTTGAACTTGTCGAACTTGGGCGGCTTGTTGACCCCTAGGGGAAGCCGCTTGGCATCATGGTGTTGCGAGTAAGGAACCCGATAGGCATCAAATGCGACGTAGTCACTTTCATTCCTTTCTACGAGCTTCAGCTCTATCATTCTTTCCACCATCAGCCAGTTCATGACAGTGGGGTCGACTGGCTCAGGATAGAAGTGTGCCGGCTGCAAGTACGGGGTGACCAGAGTGTTCGCCTGCGGAGGACGCAGCAGTGGGGGTGTCTGGTGCACTTGAGGGAGCACCGGTGGCATCAGCGACTGGGGCTGGGGCTGTGGTGGCCGCTGCTGAGTCATCGCCATGCTCGGCTCTGACGACTGAGGCAAGGTGTAAAGTGGCGGAGGGCCGACATGACGAACAGCTCCCCGGGATGATTCACCCTAGACTTCGGGTGGTTTGGAAGCTGATGACTGTTCAGTTTTCTCCATCAGTTGTTTCTTCAGCAAGTCTATCTCTTGCCGATATTTTCGAAGTAGCACCAAGACCGATGGGTCCATAGTCGCCGTAGTGGGGATAGCTTCCGTTGCTTCCCCAGACGTACCCTCGAGCAGGATGTCGAGGGGGACGTCGTCTTCCTCTTCCGCCGTGACTACATTGGCGGTTAAGATAGCAGCTTCATCATTCCACTGGTGGTAGATCGGGGGTTGTTGTCCTTCAGCTGTCACCAGGAGTTGCCTTGCGGCTTCTGTTCTTCGAGTGATAAGCCCTGGCCTTGCGGCCAACTGAGCCAATTCTTGGGGATCTTCGGGAAGCCCTCCGTACCGGCTGAATATGCCAGCCGTGTTGTAGGTGAAGACCTGCATCCCTCTCCTTTGTCGATGGACCCTACTTTTAGCTTGATCTGGAAAGGTCAACCTCTCGAACACAGAAATTCTTCTTGTCTCTTCTTCCCGCTGGGGGGCGGTTTCATCGGCTTCGATCTCAAAGCCGTCGTCATAGCCATTGTCGTCGACCGACGACACCATCATCTTTTCTCCTACATCTTCTTCATCTGCCATTAATGGGCAGTAGTCTTCATTGGCGGCGGTTGCTTGCATCAGCCGTTGCTGCCCAAGCGAGGGGTCGCCCAGCCCTCGAAAATAGCTCCTGACCAAGTTGGTCATCTCTTCTCGATCCCGTTCTTGATGTAGCACGGGGGATAGTTGTCGACCTCCCGCATGAGGGATATAAGCTAGCCGAGCTCTGTCGACAGGTTGCTGAAATCTCCGTCTCATAGCAGGGACGTTGGCCTGGCGGGCACCAGCCCGGAAACCTTCGCGACGCGGATAATTCGCAACCACTTCCTCTTTCTTCGGGGTCAGACCCCTCTCTTTTCTTTCTTCCGCCTCGTCATGCACAGGACGGCGGCGGATAGGTGCAAGCTAAAGAACAGGTTGGACCCTCTTGGGGACCCACACCTGCTTAAATTTCCTTGGCCTGGGGGCCAACTTCTCTTGGCCATAATGGCCGGCTTCTTCTCTTTCTGCCCTCCTTCCAGCGAGGGCTTGATATGAGTGGCGAACAGGGATGGAAGGGACGACCCTATCCGGAACTATCCGCGCGTCGCGTCTGTTGAGGAAGACACGCATGCCACCAACCATCATAGATTTGTCGGATTGGGAGAGGGTTCCGGTAAGCATAGCAGTACTCCTCCGGCTCTGCCTGCGCTGACGTCCTCCGGAGTTCCTGTTGATAGCATCGGGGTGGACCCCACTGACAGCGTGGTGCACCAGGCAGCTGGCGACCGAGGTTGGACTCTTGAGCGAGTCGTGGCGGCGTCGAGCCTTCAGAGGCTCCATGCTCTTCGTAGCTCCCTTGACAGGCTCCGAGGGTTCCACTTATAGCATATCCACAAAGGCTAACCCCAAGAAGTTTGGGAAGCCAACAGTGGCAGGGAAGTTGCCGAACTCCATGGGCACCGCCAGGTACCCTTGCGCATGACTGGAAATAATTGAAGGGCCAAAGCCGACGCTAGTCAGCCCAGTCGTCATCATCGTTCTCCTGCAAAGACAGACAAACCAACGATCAGCAACCTTTGGGAGGGCCTCGAAGCCCGAGTATCTTGGCAAAGAGATGAAAGGTGACACTGGTCCCACCGAGAATGCCAGACGTGTTGGGATCATTTTTTTGTTGTAATTAATTAATTGATTTATTTGTTCATTGGGGTTTATTTGGTTTATTTCGCGTGTCGACCGACCGATTAACTAACTGGTAATTAACCGACTAATTGACGGCGCGGGCGTGCCAGTCACGTGAGTGACGAGTTGATTGTGGGCTCATTCTGACCCGTGTCGGGCGAGAGTGAGGTTCGGTCGGGACCAGCAGTCCGCCATACCATAAATGCTATGGCATTAATTACATCCCCCACGACGAGGGAAAACTTTTGATTAATTGCCGATATATTGGGCTGTCGAGGCCGGAATAAAGGATGCAGAGCATGCGAATGATCATGCAAGATGTTATAATTCACTGCACACGATTTATTAGGGCGGGTCCTCAGTACGTGGCGGAGAACTTAGGCCCCAAGACCATCATCACGCGTGGCAAGAGCTTTTCATCGGGAGTTGCCCGACTTTCAGCCCATGTCATTTGATATACCGAGGGTCCGTGCACTCAGGCGTGCATCGATGCGGAATGAATGCTCAGATTAAAGCATGATGAAGGTATGAAGCTGATTAATTCAAGCTTAGACAAGCCGATTTATTCAATTTATTGATTAAAAGGTTTATTTCGTCCTGTTATTAACATTGAAAATCACCCCGAAGGTGAGGAAAAGATTAAAGCGGCACGACGACGCGATTCGGAACGAAACCGGCGCGATACGCGTAGGCATAGAGTTTA